>RJWM01039591.1:0-16150 GCA_004363535.1 Dasyprocta punctata
TCAGACAAAGGACTTCTATCTAAAACATATAAAGAATTAAAAGAAATCAGGCCCCTAAAATTCAAGGACCCAATCCAAAAATGGGCATCTGAGATGAATATACACTTCTCAGAGAAAGAAATACAAATGGCAAATAAATATATGAAAAAATGTTCACCATCAATGGTCATTCGGGAAATGCAAATTAAAACAACACTGAGATTCCATCTCACTCCAGAAAGAATGGCCAAGTTTAAAAAATCAAGTAACAACAAATGCTGGAGGGGATGTGGGGGAAAAGGAACTCTTCTCCACTGTTGGTGAGAGTGTAGACTGGTGCAACCACTGTGGAAGTCAGTGTGGAGATTCCTCAAGAAGTTAGGATTAGAGATCCCATTCAACCCAGCTATCCCTGTTCTGGGCATTTTCCCAGAAGAATTGAAAACATCATACCACAGTGATATCTGTGCACCCATGTTTATAGCAACACAATTCTTTAATACTTGGTGCTGGAAAAACTGGCTTTCCATATGCTGAAAACTAAAACTAGATCCATTTCTATCACCATGCACTAAACTAAAGTCAAAATGGATCAAACATGTAAATATTAAAACAGAATCATTAAATCTGCTGGAAGACAAAGTAGGTAAAAATCTTGACAACATAGGAGTAGGCAGAGAGTTCATGAACAAAAATCAAACCACATGGGAAATACTTCCCAGAATCAACAACTGGGATCTCGTCTTATTAAAAAGTTTTTGCATGTCAAAGGAAATCTCCAAGAAACTGAAAAGAAAACCCACGATTGGGAAAATAGCTTAGCCAACTGTCCCTCAGACAAAGGACTTGTATCTAAAACATATAAAGAATTAAACAAAATCAGACCCCCAAAATTCAAACACCTGATCCAAAAATGGTCATGTGAGATGAATACACACTTCTCAGATGAAGAAATACAAATGGCAAATAAATATGTGAAAAAATGTTCAACATCAATGGTCATTTGGGAAATGCAAATTAAAGCAACACTGAGATTCCATCTCACCTCAGAAAGAATGGCCAAGATCAAGAAATCAACCAATAAGAAATGCTGGAGGGGGTGCGTGGAAAAAGGAATTCTCCACTGTTGGTGGGAGTGTAGACTGGTGCAATCACTGTGGGAATCATTGTGAAGATTCCTCAAGAAGCTAGCATTAGAGACTCCATTTGACCCACCTATCCCACTTCTGGGCATTTTCCCAGAAGAATTGAAAACATCATACCACAGTGATGTATGTACACCCATTTTGTAGCAACCCAATTTGTAATAGCTAGGTCTTGGAAACAACCCAAGTGCCCATCAATCAAGGAATGGATAAAAAAGATGTGGTATTTTTATACAATGGAGTACTACTCAGCTATAAAGGAAGATTGCATCGTGACTTTTATAAGTAAGTGGATGTGACCTGAGACCACACTCATAAGTGAAATAAATCAAGCTCACATGTGTAAATACTGTATTGTCTCCCTAGTGTAAGAAACTGAAAAAGTGTATATTATCCAAAATCTATAATAAATACTATGTAAGGGTAAGAAACTGCTCAAAGAAGAAAAGTAATTGGGCTAGGGGAAAGGAGGAAGGAAAAAGGAAAAGGACATAAACACGTAAGATAGCTAAAATCACACACACATAAGATAGCTAAAATGACTGTACTCCTAAATGTATCAGTTATTGAAAAAAAACAGTTAATACTCATATGATTAGATCAATTTTACATGTCTATATCTAAGCAATCCTTTTGAAGGTAACAGTATGCAATATTACAACCATTGTCAAATTCCTACCATCTTGTTTTGTAAACCTATACTGTTACTGTATTGGATTTGTTGTTGTTTGTTTGTCTCCTTTGCTTTTTGTTTTTCTTTTCTGTGTCTTTTTTCTCTTAAATAAATAAAAAAATAAAAGTAATCAATGAACACATGAAATATGATGCACATCATTCCTGTGGGAAGAAATGCTGATCAAAACCAGTTATGAAGTATGTTGTTTTCCTTTACAGATTGGAAAAAACGAGAAAGTTGCACATTATCAGACACAGCAAGAATTTCACTTGCATTTTTTACAGATCTTTATAGCTAATGCTGAGTCAATAAGTAAGGCTCTAAGTAGTTTGAGTTTTTTTTTAAAGGAAATTTACAATACTGTTTAAAAATTAGGGCTCAGTATCACCTCTGTCCCTTCCACTGCTAGGAATTTTGTACTTCAAACATGAGCAGAAATGCAAACACGTGTTTCAGGGATGCTGATGGCAGCACTGCAGCTCATAGCAAAGAACTGGAAATGCCCCCAAATGGGGCTACTGTAAAAACGAATGTGCTAGACAATACAGAATATGACAATACAAAAGTGGGAAAACCAAGTTGAAGAATACATTGTGTTGTAATCTATCTGTTAAAAAAAAAAAGAGAGAGAGAGGAAGTCAAGAAATGAATATTGATGTTGGATCCAGGGAAAAGTGAGCTCCTCGATGACCTCTGTGAGCACAGTGATGTATTCAAAAGGAAATTCCAGCCTGGGATCTTAAAGAACAAAATCAAGATGCAATTTAAACCTTTAGAAATTTCTTGACAAGGTATCCAGAGGGAGCTCTGTTTGAAGCACACAGCCAAGTTCATGAACTGCTTTGCCTTGATTTTTTCCTCCAAAGTTCACAAAATATTATCTCTGACCTCAATCTCAAAAGTCATCTTATTTAAGAAAGGCCTTAGGTGCTCCCCAAAAGGAAACCTGGTGTGTGCGTGTGTGTCCCACTTCTGCCCTTTCCAGTGAAGATGTCTGAGCACCTTAAGACCCCTGCCCTTGCCTGGGATGGAGGGGAAATGGAGGCAGGGTAAGACAATACCTCCTTGTGGATAGATACTTCTCAACAAAAGTACAAATGGCTAATAAATACATGAAAAATTCTCAGTATCTCTGGCCATCAGAGAAATGCAAATTAAAACAACACTGAGGTTCCATCTGACTCCAGGAGGAAATCAAACAATAACAAATGCTGGCAAGACTGTGGGAGGGGCACCCTTGGACATCATTGGTCAGAACGTTAACTAGTACGAGCACTATAGAAATCAGTATGGAGAGTCCTCAAAAAGCTAAAACTAAAAATTCCTTTTGACTCAGCTATCCCCCTTCTAGATATCTTACAGAAAAAGTTACAGACATCATACCACAGTGATTGATTCATAACTGTGTTTATAGCTGCATGACTCATAGCTAAATCTTGGAAGTGGCCTGTATATCCATCAACAGTTGAATGGGTAAAGAAAATGTGGTACTTGTACACAGTGGAGCACTACTGTGATAAAGAAGGGTAAACTGAGTCATCCGTAGGAAAATGGATGCACTTTGAGACCATCATGTCAACTAAAATTGAACTTGTAGCTTAAATATTGCACATCTTCTTTTAGATGTATAACTCAAAGTATGAATAATTTTAAAAACAAATTAAAATATAGACAATAGGAAACAGGGACATAGATCTATTAGCAATAGAAGGGGATCTAGATATGGGGGGGAAGGAGAGAGAGGGGAGAAGTAAGATACGTTAAGTACACATACCTACTCCCTAAAATGAATGTAAACATCATGTACTACCAACATGTACTAATAAAAAATAAGAAAAGTTTCTAAAAGGGTGTTGGCTAAGAGAGAAAAATGCAAGTGTAATTTTGTATGTATTGGTAAATTCCCCTCCATTAGGGCTTCACCATTTTGCATTCCCTCCAGCAATATAAGAGCATATCTCTTTCATCATGTTAAACCTTTAAAAGTTGCAAATTTTTTCCTGATATGGCATTTGTCTTTTTACCTTGTGAGTTCTGAGATGTAGAGTATTGTGGTTGTTTTAAGTGTTCAGATGTTATGTTTGACCATTAATCAAACATTAATAAATTTTAAAAAGCCAGGCGTGGTGGCACACGCCTTTAATCCCAGCACTCGGGAGGCTGAGGTAGGAGGAGCGTTGTGAGTTCGAGGCCGGCTTGGGCTACAACGTGAGTGCAAGGCCGGCCTAAGCTACACAGTGCAACCCTGCCTCAAAAAACCAGGGCCAGGAGTTTGGCTCAGTGGCTTATGTGCTTGCCTGGCAGGTACGAGGTTGTGAGTTCAATCCCAGGTGCTGCAAAAAATAAAAATAAAAATAAAAAAAATAAATTTTAAAAGATTGAGATAGTGCAAAATATGTTCTGTGACTGTAATAGAATGAAATTAAAAATCAATAACAGAAGGAAGCTTAAGAAATTCACAAGTATATATGAATTAAGTAGCACACTACTAAATAATGGATTAAAAAAGAAATCACAAATTAGAGTATACTTGGAGATGAATTAGAACAAAAACACAACATCCTAAAACTTATTTCATACAGCTAACACAATGGTTCTGCGGAAACTGACAGCTGCAGCTGCATGTATTAAAAAGGAACCAAGATCTTAATAACCTAAACTCCCACTTTAAGAAATTAGAAAAAGAACAGGCTAAGCCCAAAGCAACTAGAAGAAAGGAAATAACAAAGGTTAGCTAGAAATAGAAAACATAAAAACAATAGAAAAAAACAGTGAAACCACAAGTTGTTCTTTAAAAAAATCAATAATGTTTACAAATCTTCAATTAGAAGGACCAGAAAAAATAAGAGAGAAAGAGTCAAATTATGAAGAGAGAGATGAAAGAAGAACATTATAGAAAAAATTTTTAGTTTACAGGAGACTTCTATGCACCATTATATACCAACAGATTCAATAACCTAGCAGATGAGGATAAATTCCTAGAAACACAAGAACTTCTGAGCTGACTCAAAAGAATTGAAAATCTGAAAAGATTTTAACAAGCAGAGAGATTGACTTAGTAACCAAATACTGCCCACAAATAAAAGCCAGACCCAGATGGCTTGAATGACGAATTCTACCATATATTTAAGATACAGATAAGATGAACTTCATCAGCTTTTCAAAAAAACACTTACTAACTCAGTCTATGAAGCCAGTGTTACCCTAAAGCCAAAACCAGACAAAGATATCACAAGAAAACCCAAACCAATGTCTCTTATAAATACAGATGCAAAAATCTCACCAAAATACTAACCAACCAAATGAACAACTTGTTAAAAAGATATGATTTATCCCGAGTGCAAACTTAGCTTAACATCAATCAACATGATAGATCAAATTAATAGAATAACATACAATCATGTAAGTAGACATGGAAAAAGCATTTGACCATATTAACACCCTTTGATGGTAAAACACTCAATAAACTACTAATAGAAGGGAATTTCCTCAACCTAAAAACTGTATCTGTTAAAAATCCACAACTACTGGCCATTTTTAATGGAGAAAAGCTGAATGCTTTCTCCCTAACAGGCACAAGAAAGATGTCCACTCTCTCTGCTTCTCATCAGAATTATACTGAAGGTTCCAGCCAGAGGAGTGGTCAAGTAAAAGAGGTAAAAATGTGTCCAGATTAGAAAGGAAGAAGTAAAACTATTCGCAGGTGAGGTAATATTATAAGTAGAATATCCTAAGGAATGCACACACACATGCACACACACAGCTACTACTAGTACTACTTCTAGAACTCATCAGTTTGTCAAGTATATAAAAAAATGAGAACAAAATACAAAAACCAGTTTTGGCTAAGTGCTATCAGTAAACAGTCTGAAAATGCAATTAGGAAAACAATATAATAGCATCAAGAAGCATAAAACATTTAGCAATATAACAAAAGATGTGTAAGGTTTATATACTTAAAGGTACAAAACACTTTTGAAAGAAGTTAAAAACTTTTCTTTTTCTTAAATGGAAAAAATAGGTTGTGTTCATGAGAAGACTTAGTAATATTTAGAGTTGACCTCTAGATTCAGTGCAATTCCTATCAAAATCCCACTGGGAATTGTTACAGTAATTGATAAGCTAATCCTAAAATTCATATAAAATGGAAGAGACTCAGAATAGCCAAAACAATTTTGAAAAAAAAAAACACTGCTTGATTTCAGAATGCGCTAGTATATAACAGTAATAAAGACAGAGCGGAATCAGCCTAAGGATAGACATATAGATTAATGGAGCAGAATAAAGAATCCAAAAAGAATCCCATCCATTTGTGGTCAGATAATTTTCTGAAAATGATTCCACGACCATTCAATGAGGAAAGAATCATCTTTTCAACAAATGGTGCTGAGACAACAGGATAACCACATGCAAAAGACTGAAGTTGGACCCCTCCATAGCAATCAGCTTTGAGCCACTGTAGTGAAATGCCTCACACAACCTGCCTACTAGAGGTTTCCTAACTCCCAGCTTTGGAGTTTTGAGAGCATGGCATTGACATCGGTTGATCACATCACATTATGCTACGATAATTGCTAGAGCACTGAGGGAGCAAGAAATTACTCTGGAGTCAGGAGCCAAGAGAGCCGGGCTGGGCTATGCCTCTGACCTTCCTAGCAGTCCTCTTGTGAGAACTACCATGGGCTTGTATGGAGAACTAGCTTCTGAGAACAGGCTCCCCAGGTCCAAAGGACTTCCTACAGGGCCATGCTTCCCAAACTTTCCGCCACCTCTGGATAGCACCACACAGTGGACAACTCTTCAGCTAGGGGACTGTTGGAGGCAACCAATGTGTTAGACAAACCTTGGTACTTACCTACAAAATATGTAAAAATTAACTCAACATGGACCTTAGAACTAAAAAGAAGAACTAGAAGTATAAAACTCCTAGAGGAAAACACAGTCAAATCTTCATGATTTGCAATAGGCAATAGTCTCTTAGATATGACACCAAAACACACAAATAACAAATAGAAAAATAAATAAATAAATTGGACTTCATCAGCTAGAATTTCTTATGCTCAGAAAGACACCATCAATGTGAAAATATAGTTTATGAGGTGGGAGAAAATATTTGCAAGTCATAGACTTTATATGGAACCTTGTATTCAGATTATGCAAAGAATTCTTACAACTCAGCAACCAAAAGACAATTAAAAAGTGAACAGAGGTCTAAATAGACATTTATCCAAGAACATAGTAAATATATGAAAATATGCTCAGTGTCATTGGTCATTAGGAAAATGCAAATCAAAAACACAACGAAGTACCACTTCAGACCCAGTAGAAGGAATAACATAAAAGGACAGATAGTAATATAAGTGGTGGTGAAGATGTGGAGATGTTATCACCCTCATATAATGCAGGTCGGAGTATAAAATGGTGCATCCACTTTGAAAAATGGTTGGGCAGTTTGTTCTGTAAAAATTTAAGTGTAAGTTACCATGCGACCCAATTCTACTTCTAGGTATATACCTGAAAAAATTGAAAACAGACACAGGGAAACACAAATTGCTACAATAGCGTTACTCACAACAGTAAAAACTAATTGAAAAGATAAATATCCATCAACTGATGGATGGATAAACAAGCCCATACAGATCCATACAATGGAATATTATATAGCAATTATAAAGAATGGGATCGGAGGTATAGCTCAGTGGTAGACCACTTGCCTAACATGCTCAAACCCCTGGTTCAATTCCCAACACTGCAAAAAGTAATCAACTACTTAATTAATTAGAATAAAGAATGAACTATTGATACATGTTACAACATGAATGAACTTTGAAAATGTGCACAGTGAAAGAAGCCAGTCATTCAAGCCTTATGTTGTGTGACTCCATTCACACGAACTGTCTGAAATAGACAAATATATAGAGGGTAGGTAAGTGGCTTTCAGGGGCTGGGCAGAGGGAAGCGGGGAGTGATTACTAGTTTGTACAGAATATCTTTGCAGGGTAACAAAAGTTTTAAAATTAGAGGATGTGATGGTTACACAACTCTGCAAATGTACCAAAACCTAGTTCAGTGTGCACTTCTAAATGCTGGATTCTATGGTATGTGGATTATATCTCAATAAAGCTGTTTTTAAATGTGAACAAATTTGCCAGTCTTCCATGGCTAATAGGTTCCAAGTAAGTTAAGAAGGTTACACACTTCCTGGTTAAAACAAAATGCAACCGTATTTTTAAATGCTTATCTAGTTTCATTTTTTGCATCTATATCTCCAATCCCTTTGAATATTCTTGTATACTAATGTATCATCTGAGGAATGGATCTGATTGTATCTTTTTCTGCATATGTCATCAGTTGTACAAATACTATTAATAAGCATGCTTTTATTGGACTCTTTACTGCTGTCCTGAACCACTCTTTTATCAGAGATGGGACAGTTAGCATCCTGACCCTGCAGATGGGGTCAAATTGCTCATCAGACTCGGGGTTACATCATAGCTGTTGCTTCCTTCAGGGAGTGTTACAGTGATTAACCGGACAGCTGACTCTGAGCGTCGCCTGCAGGATTTGAAACTACATTAACTATCAAGCTTATGTCTTACTTGGGAACTTACTGGGCATTTCCCATGTTTTTAAAGCAAGATCTTTTAACAAAATCTACTAACCAACATGAACTCTAAAGCTACTTATCTGACCCTTAAATGGTCTCTCAAAACAGCATTTTTATTTTTTTCTAGCTTTATCAAGGTTATGATTATATTGTATAAAAAATTATATTGTATAAAAAATACAAGATATTTGATGTACGTATGCATTGCAAAACAATTACTGTGATCAAGTTAATGAGCATATCCATCATGCATGTGTGCATGTGTGTGCGTGTGCATGTGTGTGTGCTATGTGTGGTGAGAACACTTAAGATCTACTCTCTAAGCAAATCTCAAATACACAATAGAGTAGTATTAGCTATCTTCACAATGCTGTACTTTACATCCCCGGAATGTATCTTACAATTCAAAATTTGCACCCTCTGGTCAACACCTTGTCATTTTCCCCACCCTCCAACCCGTAGACACTGTTCTCTGGTTCTGTAAGTTGAACTCCTTTAATTTCTACATGTAGTGACATTATGTGGCATTTGTCTTCCCATACCAACTTTATCTCACTTAGCATAACGGCTTCCAAATGACAGCATTTTTCCTCCTTTTCTTTTATAGTGTATTCTTTTCAAGGGTGAACGCTACTCCGTTGTGTGTGTGACTTTTTTTACCCATTCATTCATCAACAGATACTAAGTGTGTTTCTGTGTCTTGGTTATAGGAATAATGCTATAGTGAACACGGAGATGCCGGTGTCTCTTCCAGATGCTGACTCCACTTTCTTTAGCTGTGTACCCAGTAGTGAAATGGTTTCATCATATAGGAAGTAGTTCATTGTTCAATTTTTTGCGAATGTTCCCTCCTTTTTTCCACAACAGCTATACTAATTTCCTTCTTAACAATAGCATAAAGGGTCCTTTTCTTCACATCCATGCCATGCTCGTCACCTCGTCTTTTTTCCAATAGCCATGGTTTTGAGTCGCATTTTCCAATACTCACTATCCATTTAAAATTGTTACTACCATTATTGTTTTGGCTGATGAGTTGTGTAAGTTCTTTATGTATTTTGAATACTAACCCTTTATCAGATTGGCAGTCTGCAAATATTTTCTCCCCACCTGTGTACTGATTTTTCATTTTATTGATTGTTTCCTTTGCTGTGCAGAAACTTTTTAATTTCATATAGTTCTAGTTGTTTATTTCTGTGTTTTTTTCCTGTGGTTTTAGAGTCACATCCAAAAAATCATTACCAAGAATGTTCCCTGTGGCAAAAGAAGTTTCAGTTCTCCCATTTTAAGTCTTTAATCCACTTCAGGTTGAATTTTGTATATGCTGTAAAGTAAGAGTCCAGTTTCCAACAATGCTTATTGGAGAGCTCATCCTTTCTTGTTTGTGTATTCTAGGTGCCTTTCTCCAGATTACTTGACTGAATATGTATAGGTTTATTTGGGGGCTCTCTGTTCTCCTGCATTGTTCTGTACGTCTGTTTTTATGCCTGAAATGTATTGCTCGGTTACTGCAGCTTATAACCAGGTTCAAAATCAGGAAGTATGATACCACCAGGTTTGTTCTTCTTTCTCAAGATTGCTTCTGCTATTTGGGTTTTTTTGTGGTTCCACACAAGTTACAGGACTTCTTTCTATTTCTATGAAAAGTGCCATTGGAATTTTGATAGGAATTGCACTGAATGGGAAATTCAGTTTAGATAGTGTGGAAATTTTAGCAATATTAATTCTTCTGATCCATAAACATGGGATATTTTTCCATTTCTTTCTGTTTAATTTTTTTCATCAGTATCATAGTTTCCAGCGTACAGATCTTTCATTTTCTTGGTTAAATTTATTCCTAAGTATTTTTGTAACTATTTTAAATGAGATTGTTTTCTTAATTTTTCCCTGATAGTTTCTTATTAGTATATAGAAATGTAGCTGATTTTTGTGTGTTGATTTCTTTTCCAGCAACTTTACTGAACTTTACTGAATTCATTTATTATTATTTTTTTTGTTGTTGTTGTTGTTGCTGTTGTTTTGGTAACAGGGATCAAACTCACAACCTGTTGCTTGCCAGGCAGTCACTTGTGCTGCTGAGCTATATCCCTGGCCCTTCATTTATTATTTCTAACAGGGTTGTTGTTGTTGTTTTGTTTTGTTTTGTTTTGTGGCACCTTCAGGCTTTTCTACATATAAGATTACGTCATTGGCAAACAGAAATTATTTAAATTACTCTTTTCTTGTTTGGATGCCTTTTATCTGTTTCTCTTGCTTAAATTGCTCTGACTGGAACTTCCAGTGGTATTGATAGGAGTTGTGAGCATGAGCACCCTGTCTTCTGATCCCAAAGGGAAAAATTTCAGCTTTTCATCATTTACATGACAATAACTGTGAGCTAACTGTATGTGGTCTTGACTGTGTCAAAATACATTATTTCTATGTCTAATTTGTTGAGAGTTTTTATTGTTAAAGGATATTGAATGGATGCTTTTTGTGCATCTATTGAGATGATCGTATGGTTTTTTTTTTAACTTTGTTCTGTTCATATGATGTGCCACATTTACTGATCTTCTTGTGTTAAATCATCCTTGCATTCTAGGAATGAATCTCACTCGATTGCGACACATGATCTTTTTTGTGTGCTGTTGAGTTTAGTTTGCCAGTATTTTGCTTCAGGATTTTTGTGCCTGTGTTCATCCAAGATATTGGCCTATAATTTTGTTTACATGTAGTGTCATTTTCCTGGCTTTGGTAGAAAAATAATTCTGATTCCATAAAATGAGTTTGGAAGTGTTCCATCCTCTGCAGTCCTTGAAAGAGTTTAGGAAGAACTGGCATTAATTCTTTAATTGTTGGTAGAAGTCACCAAGGAAGCCATCTGGTCCTGAACTTTTTTGTTTTGTTTTGTTTTGTTTTGTTTTGCGGCACCGGGGATTGAACTCACAGCCTTGCGCCTGCCAGGGCAGGCGCTTAAGCCACTGAGCCAAACTCCCGGCCCTGGTTTTTTGAGGCAGGGTCGCACTACGAAGCTCAGGTCGGCCTTGCGCCGCATTGTAGCCCAAGCCGGCCTCGAACTCACAACGCTCCGCCTACCTCAGCCTCCCGAGTGCTGGGATTAAAGGCGTGTGGTCCTGAACTTTTTTATGTTGGGGGATTTCTGGTTACTGTTTAAATCTCAGTTGTTACTGATTTGTTCACATTTCCTATTTCTTCATGATTGATTATTGGTAAGTTGTACATTTCTAGGAATTTAGCCATCTACTCTAGCTTATCCAATGCGTTGGTGTGTAATTGTTCATGATAATCTCCTAGGCTCCTTTGTATTTATCTATGGTATTAGTCATAACGTCTCTTCTCTCATGTATGCAAGTCCCCTCCTTTTTTTCTTGGTTAGTCTAGCTAAAAGTTTGTCAATTTTGTTTTTCGTTTTAAAACAGCTAACTTTCAATTTCACTGATCTTTTTGTATTGTCCTCTCCATCTGTGTTTCATCTAGCTCTGCTCAAACGGTTACCATTTCCTTTTTTCTGGTAATTTGGGCTTATTGTTCTTTGTGTATTTCCTCAAGGTATAAATTTATGTTGTTTGTTTATGTTGTTTTTTTCCTAATGTAGGTACTTCTTTTTGTAAACGTTCCTTTTAGAACCGCTTCTGTTACATACCATAAGTTTTGGTATGTTGTATATACATTTTCATTTGTTTCAAAGTAATGTTTTGTTTCCCTTTTAACTTCTTTGGTCCATTGATCTTTCAGGAGTGTGTTGCTTACTTTTCAGATATTTGTGGGTTTTACAGTTTTCCTGCTGTGATTGATTTCTACTTTCATACCACTGTCACCAGGAACAATACTTAAAGTGACTTCAGCCTTTTTAAATTTGTTAAGACTTGTTTTGCAGCACAATGAGTGTTTCATACTGGGTGATGTTCTGTGTGCCTTTGAGGAGAAAATATTTTGTCTTTCTGTTGGATAAAATGTTGTGTATATGTCTGCTAGGTCCATTTGGCTTACAATATTATTCAAGTCCATTGTTTCCTTATTGATTTTCTGTCTGGATGATGCATTCATTATTGAAAGTAGGTTGTCAAAGTCCCCTACTGTTGAATTGCTATCTTTTCCTCCCTTCAGTTTTGTTAGTATTTGCATTATGTATTTAGGCACTCCAATGTTGGCCACATGTTTCTATATAACTGTTATATCCTCTTGATGAATCGACCCATTTATCACTGTACAATGACCCTCTTTATCTCTTGTGTCAGATTTTGAAGATCTGTTTTGTGTAAGTAAGCCCATCTTTCATCTCTTTGAGTCACCATTTGCATAGAATATCTTTTTCTGTCCACTCACTTTCAGTCCATGTGTGCCCCAGTGCTGAAGTGAGTCTCTTGTATGTGGCGTGTTGTTGGTTCTTGTTTTTATCCATTCAGCCCATCTGTGTCTCTTGATTAGAAAAATGCAGTCCATTTACATTTAATTATTGAAATGTAAAAACTTGCTCTTGCCATTTTAGTAATTCTTTTTTCTGTTCTCTAGTTCCTACATTCCTTCTTAATTTTGCTGTCTTCCCTTGTGTTTCTTCATTTTTGTGTAGTGGGATGAGTTGGCATTTTTAGATAAGGGCACTATCAGAGTTAGCAATCTGGTCTCCTCATTTCAGCACGCAGTGTCTATACTGAGTGGTTATTGAGCTTCAGCTCTGTGCTGGACAGTATACTGCAGTCTGACTCTGCCCACCGGCAAATGCTGTCCTGTGTGGAGTTGGTGTCCATCCATTTGCTCCCCAGCACTGGCTTCTGCAAGAGGTCAGTATTTTGTCTTCTATTTTTTGGCTTCATTCACATATGACCTACAGCTAAGTAAATAAGTAAATAAGATTCCCCAAACCACCAGCTTGTCCGTTTGAATTGACGTGATTGATCTCAGATGCCAGAAGAGTAAGATAAGAGCCTCAGGCTTCGTAGTTTTTAGACATGGGGGAAATTTTCTAACTTAATTTCAGGTAAAGATAATAGCATCTAGTATTTATCTGGAGCCTGTTAAGGGTTGAGCAGTGTTCTGATCCCTGGTAATACTTCTATTCATTTGCTCCTGATCACAAGCCCTTTAATGTGAGTGCTATCCTCACCTCCAGTTTTATGGCAGAGGGAAAGGGCAACGAGGAGACAATGGAAATGTGTCAGAGGTGAAAGCTAGGTACAGACAGTGAAGAGGGAGTGACCTGGTGTTCCTGCTTCTCTGTCTCTCTCTGGGGCTACCTGTGCTTTGAGGGGGCTCCTTCCTGTGGCGCTCTACAACCATGTGTTTCAAAGTAGTATGTATGACTAAGGTCTCAGATCCTTTTGTGAACTGGAAAACCCTAGAATGTTCTCTTTAAGCAGGGTTGCTACAGGTTGCAGGGCCAGAATGAAGTGGTTCTTGAAAGAAAAATCCAGGAAGGACCTGAAATAAGCATTTGACTTTTACCAGGAGAATTCTGTGCCACCGTGGCCATGCTATACAATGCTGTACATGGGCAAGAGTATACCCAGGCCCCTTACTGACATGGAGACAGGTCTGGAAGATAGCACACTGAAGTCAGGAAGCACTTAAGGAGCACCCCTGTGTACAGAGTGCATTATTAGGTACCCAAGACGATGAGCAAGGGGGGCCCAGCCTCTGAGCAGCACCAGGCAGAACAGGAGGCTGCCGGGTACCCTCCCAAGAGGGATGATCTAATGTCCAGGTCAGACCAAGCAGAGGAAGGTCAGGTCAGGTAGAGGAAGAAGAAGAAGCCTACTGGGAAGTTCTGCAGTCTCCGCTGGGGACTGGGTCCCCAAGACAGGAGGAGAATTGTGGCAAACAGTGAAGGGTTGGGAACCCCTTCTAGGAAAAGAAAGAAACTTGGGGTCCAAGAAGAAATAAAAGTGAACCGACTTATAGGCAGTGGGGTGGGGATATGTGTGTCTGCCCATTCTGTTTGTTTGTTTGTATGTTTGTTGTATATTCTGCAGTATCTTTTATTTTTGTTTTACAAGAAGGCAGCAAGATTCGAACTTCGTAAATGCTTATCAAAGACCAAGAAGCTATTGAAGAATCAAGTTGGAACTTGTGCCATGTATTTTATTTAGCATATTTCTGAGTGAAAGATGCTCCAGAAAAAACCTGGGTGCCTCATCTTAAATTTGAAACATTTTCTTGCTTTGTGCCCATCATTCTTGGAGGAAGTTGGGTTCACTAAAAAAATCTTCTTGTTACAGTAGTAATAGAGAAATGAATGCAAAAGGAAAAAGAAGTAACAAAAATAAGACCTCAGATTCCATGTTCACACAAAAGCAGTGTCGTCACTGAGGGGTCTTCATGATGATTTGGTTTTTCTGTGTCTTTTGCCGTGTCTGTCCACTTTAGTGCATTTCATAATTGTCTTGACCTCCATTTTTTGCTATACTGAATAGCACTGCTATCTTTATGTATATTGCTTTCCTTTTTGCATGGTATATTTTGAATGTATGGAATTATTCCTTTGGAGTCAGGGTTGGTATGTCAAATGGTATCCTAACTCTTCAGTATGTATAACTATAATTGATTTCTCAAACATGAGAATAGGAATGGTTTTTTAGATTTTTTGTATCTTTGGGTTTACCATTTTATATTGCATCAGTGGGTATTGAGTAAAGGAACTGTTTTATTCCTATGGTTTTCATTTTTGCGGGCAGATGGATTTTCCTTCTTTATCAGCTCAGTTTTTGTCTGCTGACATCCTAAGTCCCCCAAGCATCCCACCTTGGTGAAGAGCATGGTTTTTGATGTAGCTGTTTAAAAGTAAACTCTGGTATATGTGCAGCACCACACTTGAGCTGTTCCTGTCTGTCTCAGCAAGCCGAGCACCCAGCGTCTAGCTGAGCACGTAGAAGGTATTAAATATGTGTAGAATGAATGAGCAATAAGTTAAGTGAATTTTTGGAAGAAGAACTAAAGTTAGGAAAGATTCATCTTATTCCTTTGTATTGCTGTGCTTATCTATTTGCGCTGCAGAAAATTCATGGAGGAATTGGTTTTCATTTCCTTTCTGGCTTTTACCACATCCTCTCCAGGCACAGTACGTACCCAATAAGAGTCTTGCGTTTGGTTGGAGTGCATATCTTAGGAGGCTGGGCTTTGATAGCAATGATCCAGAGCTCAGCTGTGTTGTAGGGAGTGGACTGGGGGCAGAGTGTTTAACCACTCCAACACCAACACTTCCTGATAAGTAGCCATGAGAAGCCCAGCCTTGGGTGAGTGTTGGGAGGAAGGCAGGTGTCAGCTGGACGTTTCCCAGAGCATCTTGCAGGGCTCCACAAATGGCACCAATGATGAATGAACTACAATTAGAGACCGTTTTATTTTCTCTCTTAAAATCTGAGACACCTATGCCAGTTGTTAACCCACAAGCTTTTCTTGCTTGCTGTCCTCGGTTCTAGAGCAATGAAGTCAAAGCTCAGGGTATCCAGAACAAACAGTTGCTTCTATGTACTCAGTCCTGCTGCAGAATTAGCTCAGCAAGCCAGGTTGGAAGTGGTTAACTTTTTGCTGGATGCATTTCATCTTTGAATATATGTTTTTTTCTTTATTGCAAAATAGCAGTATCAGCTCAGTGTATTGGACAACACAGAAAAACACAAATAGAAAAAATTTCCAGTCATATCATTTGCTGAGGGCAGCCAGCCCTGTCATTTATGTGTTTATGTGTTTATGTGTGCACTTTAAGTCTTTTTAAAGAGGACTCAGTTTTTACACAGTTCATAGCCTCGC
>RJWM01039592.1:0-16018 GCA_004363535.1 Dasyprocta punctata
GGTGGCAGGAAGGGACTGGCTGGACAGGCCAGTAAATGTCTAGTTCTGCAGTCACACCACACAAAGGACCTCACAATCTACGTATTTTGCAGAAGACCAGTAGCCAAAAAGCTTTTGGCCTAGCATTATTGAAAAATGGATAATTTGTTGTTTCCACAACAGGTTTTTGTTTTGTACTTTAGCCCATTCCTATAAATACCAACTGTAGTCTAATCACTGCTCCGGTCATTAGGAAGGACTTTCTCTGCATTCCAAAGGTCCAGTTTCCAACAAGTTCCTATTGCACACCATCTCAGAAAACTCAAAGTCATCTACATTCTCTGAGGCCGCAGATCTGCGGCCACCTTCCTATTTCGCCTTTGGGGATAAGTAACCCTTTGGATATTTGCTCCAATTGCCCAATATTCCCTGAGCAAATAGCCTTCTCCTGATTGTAGTTGGTGACTGGTATTGAGATTTTTGACCACAAATCAGCAAAGGATTTTTTTTTAACTGCAGAAATACATAATACAAGTAAGAAAAAGAGTTAAAAAGGAAGCTCTTGAAAACATTTAAAATAGCTGCACAGCACTGAAAATCAGCTTAAGGGATGGCAAATGCAAATGTGAGCTCAGACAGGCCCCGCTCAGTTTTGCAAATCCTTTGGTAATGAAAATAGATCCACACTTTAATTTTTCAAACCATAAACCTCCCCGAAGCAAGTAAGAAAAGAGAAGAAACAGAGGGAAATGTTCTACAAAGCAAGTGGATTTTGCATTTGATGTTTTTGAAGGAACTCAGGATAGGGTTCCCCAAAACTCTGAAGTAGGCTGGGTTGGGCTACTACCCCAGGCTCCCATCCTCCACTGTCTGCTTGGCTTGGGAGCAGCTCTTTCCAGGGTCCTTAACTGTCCTGGGTCCTCTCATCTCCCTCCCACCCTCAACAAGCACAGCAAACACCACTGTCTGGAAAGGAAAGAGAACCTTCC
This sequence comes from Dasyprocta punctata, assembly GCA_004363535.1. Classification (NCBI taxonomy): domain Eukaryota; kingdom Metazoa; phylum Chordata; class Mammalia; order Rodentia; family Dasyproctidae; genus Dasyprocta; species Dasyprocta punctata. Next base: position 969 of record RJWM01039592.1, read on the forward strand.
TGACATTAAGGTATAAATGATTGATAACAGTTTTAAAATACCATTTCTTCTATGGGGTATTTGCATTTTAACAGAGTACAAAATCTCCAGCCAAAGAAAGACTCCTATAGATGTGAACATATGAAAACAGTTTGCAATGATTTTTGCCACTTCCCCACAGACTCAGAAGTTACCTGGCAAAAAGTAGCTGCTTGATTATTTAACAAGGAAGAAATTGAGATTTAGAAGTCACTGAGTTCCACCTGGAGTACTTTCATGGTGTAAATATAAAATGAGGTTCAGTGCATGTGGTTTCTCCAGTCCTACATTCCTACAGATTCTCCTGGTTCCCCCTGAGGGGCGTCAGCGAGAGTTTAGAGGTGCTGTGCCTCCCAGAGGAGGAAGGACTTCCTCTGCATTCCAAAGGTCCAGTTTCCAGCAAGTTCCTATCGCACACCATCTCAGCAAGCCTCTGCCACCCATGGAGCCACAGCCATGTGCCGCTGACAAGGTCTGGATCACAGTCCTGGGCCTAGGAAGGGGACTTTTCCTGGGGTGCTCTGTAGCCACTTTAGGGGAAGAATGAAAGCTGCTCCTTCTATCTGTTATTCCTGTCTCTTAAATTCTCTTTTCATTTCATTAGCCAATTCGCCATTATTCCAGTCACCTATTAACATTAATAATACTCTGCACGAACCTTTCCCTGTTCAAGTTAAGTAAAATGAAACAAAATAAAGTTGTTTTGTTCTCCTGAAATTTGATAAGTTACAAAATTCTGCTCCCATCTCTGCTTCATTTATGTTCACCTCTGCCCTTCTGTCTGTACCAGCAGATATTATTGCTTTTGTCAAAGTATTCAAACAAAGCAAAACACCTACTTCTAAGGTCAATATATAACTTTCTGACATATGAACTCACCCAAAGGCTCTGGCTCTGGACAATATCCCAGTGCGTTGCCTTCTTTGAAGCTTATGTCCTGAAGCAGTTCCAAATGTTCTAACACCAAGAGGCCAGGTAATCTTACTCATTGAAATAGTTCTTGACTTTCCTACAGTTTTTCTGAAAAATCCAGAAAAATAGGCCACGGAAAAAGAAAAAATAAGTAACTACTCTGCATTAAGATAAACTTGAGTCATTTATAGAAAAATGGATACACTTGAGAACATAATATTAAGTGAAATAAATCAGACACACAAATTTAAATATCACATGGTTTGTCTTACATGAGAAATCTGAATTATAGATAAAAAAAATAAAAGATAGTAGGAAATAGGGAGGCAGATCTTTCTCAGAGGGGAAAAGCATCAAGAGATGACACAGAGGAGGAAAAGGGGATGAAAGATGAAATTATGTACATATACCAATCTACATATGGAATATAAACATTATGTACTTCAAACATGCACTAATAAATAAGAAATAAAACAAAAATTCTATGTTTGCTTGCTGTTGTAGTCAGGGGTTACAGGGAGAACAACTGCATACAGGACACAGAATTTGTAATACTGTTTTATGATGGTCACCCAGAGTTAAACACAAGAAAGTGCAGGAAACTCTGTCCACAACACTAAAGACCCAGAATATTCAATCAAGGCCCTGGATCACACAGCAATGTCCTGCATGAGTCCAGCTAAAGACCCAAAACGCATGACAATGCCTCCCACAAATCCAGCTGGAAATCTAAGAGCCCACAATAAGGACTCACACCAGTCTATTTTATGGTTCTGTGCTGGGAAGGTCAGTGGTGGAACTAGAAAGTCTATGCCAGAGGGGTGAAGGAGCTGTGCAGTGGGTTGAGGGTTCTACATGGAAGCTGAGAAGTCACGCTCAAAATAAGGAGTGGGGCTGCCCTGAAGAGTACCACAGCCATCCTCAGCGGCAACAAGGTCCCAAGCTCCTCCGATGATGAGAACTGTCGGGTACAGGTCAGGAAGCCCAGTGTGACAAGCTTCTCCAGAACACATCTTCTCTCTGTAGCCAAGAGAGTATTGCACAGTGTGAGAAGCAGAGCTCCCCCAAGGTGAACCCCAGCCACTCTCATTGATGAGGTCCCAAGCTCCTCCAATGATAATGGCTGAGTCCATATTGAGGTAGCCAGCATGACAAGCACCTCCAGGAGAACCATTGGCTCAAAACAGCAACTCTTGAAAGAACCCACAATGCCTCGCTCATCTTCTCCAAGTCTCTATTTGTGCTGCTAACTTTCTTCAGGTGGACCATCTATACTCAGCACCATGCTGTTGTAATTCAGCTGGTGCTAAATTGGCCACCAGTTTTTAACCCATAACACTTGCCACATAATATGCTGAAGAAATCAGGAAGTGGATGTCTTAGTTACTTTTCCCATAGCTGAGACAAAATACCCACCACCCAAAATTAAAAGAGGAAAGGTTTATTTAGCTCACAATTTATAGATGTTTCAGTTCATAATTGACTGACTCCAAGGCAGGGTGGCACGGCAGAGGAGAAGTACATGGAGGGCAGAAGTCAATAAAGCAGTGAAGCAGAAAAGAAGCAGCAACCAACCTGCCTTCTTTCTGTTCCTTTATATCCATTCAAGTTACTCACCTTTTGGGTGGTGTCATCCACGCTCAGGCTGGGCCTTCCCATTATACACACCCAGAACTATGCCACATCAGTCAGTGAACTGATTTAGTAACCCCACACCTTCAATCCCAGCACCACACACCCTACATCCAGCCACCTCTGAGAAGCCCACCTATGACTGCATGAGGCTTTGTGGGGACCGCTAGATATGAGCCATAACAATGAGGAAGACAGACAACAAACTGCCTAGAGCACTAGAAAAAGTTGTGAAGAGGAAAAAGACTTAGAAAATGATAGCTTCTAGAAAGGAGCCTTTTGGAAAGGAGAAGCACAACCTTAACAAGTAGTATTGCAAGTTGCAAGCTATAAGTTTTTAATACTTCATGAGACACAAGCAGAGATTGAAGTCACTTTTTCTTATGGTTGCTGGATTGTTTCTTTAATACAAGGCAAGTCACACCGGTTCTTGGCTATAATCAATAGGCTACCCAGTGTTGTCAGTACTTCAGTACACAGTCTTTCAAATAACCCTACTGAAGTGCCTAAGATTCTAATTGTAAATCCAGGAGATTCAATTCACCCATGGTGATCATATTTAACCCTCATAAGCTAAGCTCCAACACTTGAAATCCCTCTGAAAGATGCATCTGTGTCCAACAACATTCTCTGTGCACACCAGTCATGGATGGATGGATGTTCACAGATCTCATATGCCAGCCTGTAAACCCCTGCAGTGTTTTGGTGGGGTTCTTTCATTATGCCAAATGCTTTCTCAACTAATTGGTAAAGATTATCACTGTATAATAGATCAATCTAGATGAAAACATTAGTGTACCACCCTCATCTGTTGCACCTTGCCAATTGATGCATGCTTCTTTCAGACTAATGCAATAAGCATATAGTAAAAGAATATGAACTTCACCTTTCTAAGAGGAATGATGGGATCTGTTCCATTTACCTTGTTCTTAAAAGCAGATGAGAGAGAGCCACACACTCTCCCGAGATTTTGGCTTTTTGTCCTTCCATGTTTGCTTCCTGCCTGGTACCCAAGACCTACCATCCAAGACCTCCAGTAAGGTAGCTGGGCCTGCTTCTCCACAAAGTTACTTCCATAGGTCTCCAGTAAGTAAAATTTCTCAAATTTAACCCAACAGTAGAATTCTTTCAACATTTTACTCCCATAACTGAGTTTTCTTTCTTTTTTTTTCATAACTGAGTTTTCTAATCCATATCAGATCATTCTGGATGACCACTACTCATTCTTTTCCCTTGCTCTTCTCTGCTGTATTGTATCTGAACTTTGCCTTGAGAGAATAATACCCTGACCATCACCATCATGACCCTTCCTGCCAAGGATTAGCAACTTGTCTCACTTCTTACAATCCCATTAATCCACTATTTTCCACCCCAGCATGGAACCAAGCCATTGTTTTCAATTCCTTATTTTTCTCCCCTCATTTCAAGCCAAAAGTTCTCATTTAATGCAATAGTTATGATGTATCCATTTTCCCAAAGCCCCTTCATCGAAGTAGATGCATAGTTCATCTAGAGATTGTTGCTACCAAGCAACTTTTGCCTTTCTCTGAAGCCGAGGAAATAATGATAGCTGATAAACACAAGGAGAGCTTTGAAAACCAGTCAGTGCTTTTTATGCCCTTAATTCTAAGTCCCTGAGATCACGGTGGTAACCTCTGCTAACTGGCTGGTACAGCATCCATACTCCAATTCTTACTTCTATGATTCCTCCAACTATAAATCAGAGAAAAACTAAGTATGCCTTCTCCCAGGATCCCTTATAGATAGGAACAGCCACAAGCACAAATCTGAGCGAGAATATGTTCCAGAAATCTGCTGAGGTCCTGGAAAAGCTTTTGGTTTCCTGAGAAAAAGCTTTTTCCTGAGAAAAGCAGCAAATAACAACCAGCCTCATCCCATTCCCCCATCTTTCTGCTTTGAGATGAAGACAATACCTGGATCTGAGGCAGCCACCTTGTGATTGTGAGTAACAGACACAAGAGAAACTCTGTCTTGACCTCAAGTTTCTGAGCCAAATAGAGTAGCAACCCTGACAGGTTTTTTTTTGTACAAGAAGGAGTAACAAGCAGTGGTTTTCTATAGCACTCTTTAGAAGTTTCTCTACCTTTTCTCACTGTGAAGAAGACCCTGTCTTTTTTTTTTTTTTTTTTTTTTTGCGGCACCGGGGATTGAACTCACAGCCTCGTACCTGCCAGGGCAGGCGCTTAAGCCACTGAGCTAAACTCCCGGCCCTGGTTTTTTGAGGCAGGGTTGCACTATGTAGCTCAGGCCGGCCTTGCGCCGCATTGTAGCCCAAGCCGGCCTCGAACTGACAACACTCCGCCTACCTCAGCCTCCCGAGTGCTGGGATTAAAGGCGTGCGCCACCACGCCCGGCTAGAAGACCCTGTCTTTAATGGTCTTTATTTTTCTGAAAAATCAATTTTTTTCCATTTCAGCATGAAATAAATTTTTAGGAATTTATTTTAGGAATAAATCCTTAGACTTTGTGAACTTTTGAGCATTGTTATATCTATCACTAACCTGACATTGTGTTATATCATTACTAAAATTATGTTAATTATTCTTAAATACATTAAAATTGTTATTAAACCCTCCCTGCAAACCAGCACCCTGTGCGGGCTGCTGCCACTGCAGGGACAGCTAGACCCCAGCTTTTTTCCATGAGTCAGTGCCATGCACGGACTGCAGGGGAAGAGAACAAGAAGTCACGAAGAAGCAAGTCCTCCCTGCAAAGCAGCACCGTGTGCAGGTGACTTGCTGATCCAGAGAAACACAGGCTGTGATGATAGCCACTGAGGCGAAATGAAATTTGATGCTTGTGGTGTTTGGTGTTTTACTGACTTTGCAGGTTTAGGGCCAGTGGTCTGATCATCTAGAGGATAACAAAATGCAATGTAATATCTATGGGGGATCTCCTTCTGAAGGTGGTAGCCATTATTAATTCCCTAGTACCTTGTTTTGAAGTCCTGTATCATTTTCATTGTTTTGTAGGGTTGGGTTTTATTCTGTTTTGTTTTGTTTGATTTTGTTATATTCAATGGTATGGGCAGCTATTTCAAAGATAGCAAGATACATTATGGTAGCCATTCTGGATTTCCTATTATCTTGTTTTGAAGTCCCTTATTGCATTCATTGTTTTGTTTTTATTGGTTCTATTCCATTCTGTTTTGTCTGATTTTCACTATGTCTGAAGGTATGGGCAGCTATTTTGAAGACAACAAGAGACATTATTGTAGCCATTGTTGATTTGGTATTGTTTTGAAGTCCTATGTCACTTACATTGGTTTGTTCTGATTTGTTTTATTCTGTTTTATTTTGCTTGGTTTTGTTCTTTTTAAAATAAAAAATACACAAATAAAATTGTTATTAATATGATTAATTTTGCTATATATGTTATAAGTAGATTTTCTTAAAATTAATGTCATTTCATCTATTATATTTATTGGTAATATATCATTATATTCTCATAGTATATAACACAGTAATTATCTATTTATTGATTTTCTTCCTTGCTAGAATGAGTACTAATAACAGTGCCTAGTACCAACTGGCTGTTCAGGAAATATTTGTTGAATAAGCAAATGAATCCTACCCCCAAAAAAATGCTTATTTAAATTAGTCTGTCTCAAGCAAAAATATTTCAGTGAGTATGTTACTAAGAGGTCAGTTTAAATGAAGAGTTCATCTTGACCTCATACAGAAGGAGCCTTTTAAATCCTGGTAATTAGTTTTAAAAATAAATTGCATCATTTTGTTATTTCAATTCCCCATAGGCAATTAGAGTTTTGATTTTAAAATGGCAGTCTGGGAAAATAAGTCACTTTAGTAGACTCCGGTCTTGGCTGTGGTCTCTCTCAGTTACCACATCTAGAGCACAGAGTTACCAAAGCAAGGTTCTCTCTCCAGCCTGAGGGGCCAGGATCAAGACACTGACCCATGATTTTTGCCAGTTTCAAATTCCATTCAGAACTCCTTTTATGATTACTGTCATTCTCAAAATATGTGCCCTCTGATTTCCTCTGTGCTAATTTTTAAAAACAAAAACTTTATACTTTTTTTATTAATCCTCTCTACTAAAAAAAGTGAAGGAAGGAAGGAAGGAGGAAAGGAAGGAAGGAAGGAAGGAAGGAATCTGGTAGCACATAGTCTTCGTATCAAACAATTAATGGTTGAATTCTGAGAGTACTTCTCACTTTGTGAAAGTGAGCTCATCTTCAAGCATTATGCTGGGCCACCTCAGAGGTTACCTACAAGAAAAGGACCTAGAATTGTTCAGAGAAGAATTCTTCGTGGCTGTGTTGGGCCAGCGACAGGACCTGCCCACCACAGCAGGACACACATCAGCTGTGGTTCTTACCCTCATTTATCCAACAAGACACTGCTGAACACTTAGAAGCAGCCTGAAGTCTCATGCAGTGCACACAGGAAAAGCAGAGGACAGCCTGACAAGTCCTGACCCTACTCATCTGTCACGAGAAGGATAAAACCCAGCCATAGTTTCCACTTCAGAACTCTGCTTGGTGAATTTGGCAGTCAGACTCCAACTAACTCAACTCCAAAGCAGAAAGGTGTTCCCCAAAGCTAAGCAGTTAAAACATTTATTTTTGTTATATACAGCTGCAGAAAAAAATTATACAAACTTAGCAGTTTAAAGTAACACACCTTTATCATCTCATGGTTTTAAAGAGTCAAAAATTCTGGCACAGCCTCTCTGGATCCTCTACTTCAAGGCATCTTATGAAGCTGTAGGCAAGGTGCCAGCCAAAACTGAATCTAACATGAAGGCTCAGTTGAGACAGGATATGAATTGAAGCTTACATAGTTGTTGGCAGGACTCAGGACTTGCAAGCTGTTGGAAAAGGAGCGTCAGCTCTTTGTTGGCTTTTAGCCAGAAGTCACCTCAAATTCCTGGTCATGTGGGTCTTTCCACAGAGCAGTTCATCATACAATGGTTCGCTTCACCAAAGGCAACAAGAGAGAATTGCTTAAGCCAGACACCTTCTTTCTAGGCTTCAACTTCATTTTCCTTTTTCCCGCATTCAGCCACTATGTCCTACTGGCCTTAACACTAAAGTGTCTCTCAACTCTGTCCCCTCCTTTCCACTCAAAGTGTTAAGATGCAATACTCATCTTCTCTCTAGAGAATCTCTCTAGCCTAGAGGTGTGCACGTTAGAGACAGCTATCAACCTCCCAGAAGGTGGGGACAGCATCGAGGTGCAAAATCTGCTGATTTCCAGACTGTAAAATTCATCATCCTGGCTCATTTCAAACTGCCAGCGACACCACTGAACACAGTGTGGGGAAGACAGGTTCAGTAGAGTGTCCACAATATAATGGGTTTTTTTAATTTTCAGAAATATGGTTTAAAAACTAGAAAGTGATAGCTTTATCTTTTTATCTTCCATTTTTAATATACTTTAATATTTAGTAATGGTTATGTTTTACAGTCTACTTGGAAAACTCCCAAAATCCTGACCATGGGTTCTCACAGCCAATGCACGCTCAGTGCTGCACCCCACGCCCCGGTCCCCATCCCTGCATTCAAGCTGTTCTCCAAAGCAAGACATACTCTACAACACCAAGCTGATCTGACCACTCTCCCTGCACTATTTGTGCTTTCTCATGGTCCAAATCCTTTACCTATGCATATAAAAACCTTAATCCTCTGACCAAACCTATGATTTCAACTGTATTTTGAGTCAAAATTAAACATGAATGAATACAGCACTTAACAAAACCTAAGACAGTGCTAGGCACTTAGCGTCCATGTGGGGTTTTTTTGTTTGTTTGTTTTGCTGTTTTTTTTTCCAGCACCAGGGACTGAACTCACAACCTCACACCTGCCAGCCAGGTGCTTAAGCCACTGAGCCAAACTCACAGCCCTGGTTTTTTGAGGCAGGGTTCCACTATGTAGCTCACGCCAGCCTGGCCTCGAACTCACAATGCTCCTCCTACCTCAGCCTCCCGAGTGCTGGGATTAAAGTCATGTTCCACCACACCCAGGCGTCCGTGTGTTAAATCATTTTATGTTTGTAATAATCATACAAGCTAGCCTTATTGTCTGCATTTTACAGGTGAAGAAAATGAAGAGTACATAAGTGATTTGTAAAAGTTCGTGTGCAGAATAAGTAATGAAGCTGGTCCAATAACAAAACCCAGATTCTTAGGGTTAGAATGGTCTCATCACTAACTGAACACTTCCCACATCCATTATGTTCTTCCTACCTTCTTCCTATCACACATATTTCTTCTTCCCCTTAGCATGCCATGTCCCCAGCGACTCCAGGAACACAATCATTCTGCCCCTATCTCCCCAAGGAGCTATTACTCTAGTACTTAGTTCCATGGTGCTCTGAACTGGGAATAAGAGAAACTCAGAGTCTTGAGTGCATACAGCCAACACCGAGAGTCAAGTAATGCTGCAAGCAGGGTGATGTGGGGCCATACAACTTTATCAGCAAAATCAAAAACTTTATTTTTTTCAAGTTCCAAGGCATAAAGGAAGTAGTGAAGGTGTCTTAGAGTTGAACATAGTCAAAATGTATTCTAGTAAAATGTGAATAGGGTCTAGGTAACTGTGCATCAGTGTGTGTGCACACGTGCATGCGTGTGGGCATTGTAATGGTCTGACACTGAACCAGACCAATGAGACCAAGGCCAAATCAGAAGTTTGGGAGCCTTTAATAATAATAATAACCAGCCAGCTGGGACTGCGTGAGATCCTCCATGCAGGGCAGGCTCAGAGCAGCATCAAGCCTTTACAGCAAGCAGAATTTAAAGCAAAAAGCACAACCTGATCAGAACAGTTTGTCTCTCAGTGGTAGTTATATGTGAAAAAGTCTTATCTTTATCCTTTACTTTACTGGAATTTGTGTCAGCTTCTTAGGTGAGGTCACTTTGCGGGGAGGCTGATATGTTACCATATGTTATCTTTGAAAAGAAACAGGGCACAGCACATCCTGGCAAACAGTCAGTTAATATCAGCACTTTAAGAACATTGCAGGGGCGTTAAGAGGGGCTGAGTTATGGTGACCATAGTCTTACGTTTTACAGGCTTTTAGCTGGCCTAGCACATTCCCCACTGATTTTAGTTGGGAATCAAATCTTTGATTCATCATAGTGAACATGCAGTTCCAGCATTTTTACAGATTGGATTCTTTGTAGTACATAATTGGAGATGCAATTAATAGCACATGGACCTACAGTTACTAACACCAATATGAGCAATAGGGGTCTAATTAAAGTAGATAAAGTAGTTAACCAAGGGGAGGCACTGAACAGAGACTCAAACCAGTTTTGTTCTAGTTTTCTTCCCCAGTCTTGAAGCTGTTTTCTTAGTTTGCTTAGACTATCTTTGATTACACCAGAGTGATTAGCATAGAAGCAACACGATTAGTTAAGATATGGGGACAACCAAACATATATCTTGTTTAAGTACTTAGCAGTGGCAAAAAGTATAGCTTTCACCAAAACAGATTTTCTTGTTAAAATTTATCTTTCCCATTTGAAGTGGCAAGCTTTGAAAGAAAGCTTTGGCAGGTTTCCTAATACTGTATAGCCAATTTAAAAAGTATAGTATGATAGGAAACCACGAAGACCCTGGAGCCTAAAGATATCACTGAGTATTTAGAGTAGGTCACTTTTGTGCACAGCTCTATGTGGCTACACTCTCAAACCCAAGTCTGTCAAATACATTCACATTGCCTTAAGTTCAGAATACATTTGGTTTTCTCTCTGTAACGCCTTTTGAGAGGCTTCCTTGCTCTGAATTTCATTATATAGAATCCCTCCTCACCAATCAGCAGGCTTTTTCACTTACTCTGCCTCCATCAGCACTTTCACCTTCCCTTCACTGGTCATAATGTCATTCCATTCTCAAAAGCAGCAAATGGTCATCATAGAAACTTGTACAACCATTGTCTTGGCCCACTAGAGAGTTCTAGTAATCTTCAATTTCTATTGTCTTCAGTCTTGATGTTCATTTATAGTCTTAAGTTAATCTTTCTGTACTCTCCCCAAAAAAGGAAGGGAGGAAAGAATCAACATTCCAATTTGATGATGAACACAATGATTTAATTTGGTGGTGCTTCAGGCTGTTCTGGCAGGGTCAGGAGCGAGTTGAGGCAGACGAGGTTGTCAGGGCTGGAAGTAGGCTCTAAACAGGTGGTGAGCTTCTTGGAGGGCAGGTTGAAGTGCAGGCACTTAGTAAGACTTTGGTTATGCAGAGGGATGGAGTCAATCTTGGGGACTAAGGGAGGGAGCCTCCCATAGATGGCTTCAAAAGGGGTTATACCTTGGATATAGGGTGTACATCGGGCCTGCAAAAGGGCAAAAGGAAGGAGACTTACCCAGTCTTCGACAGTCTCAATGGAACAAATGGAAATAGTTTCCTTAATGATCCAGTTTATGCTCTCTACTTGGCTGGAGTTCTGTGGCCAGTAGACACTACATGGTTTGCAACCAACCTGTAAACACTTAGCTAAATTTTGGATGATTTGAGCTATGAAAGCTGGACCATTGTCAGACCCCATTACATGTGGCAAACTGAATCAGGGTACTATTTCATGTAGCAGCTTTTGCACTACTATTGAGACAGACTCAGATTTTATGGAGAAAGTTTCAGACCGCCCAGTGAAAGTATCTACAGAAACCAAGAGATATTTATAGCTGTGGCGTCCAGGACTCATTTCAGTGAAATCGATTTCCCAATGTTCTCCTGGGTGCAACCCTTTTGTCTGTTGTGAGGTGGCTCTGGAACAGGTTTGGCCTTTTGGGTTTTACTTGGGCACATTATAAACACCATTAACTTATATCCTTAGCCGTGGATGTTAAATTTGGGATGAAATAAGTCTGACAGAGCAGTTCTGTCAGTTTGGTTCCTCCTAGATGGGTGGCTTGGTGGACATCTTGAATTATTTTAGTCCTCAAAGCTTCAGGAATTAGAATTTTACCATCTGGGGGTGAGTACCATCCTGTTGCAGCAAGTTGAGTCTTTAGGGTAGCTGCCAACTTTAGATCTGACTCTGAGTAAGTAGGTTTAGGCAGTTTAGGCATGGGCAAGGCTATGGGGGCCATTAAGGGGGTCCCCACTGATTTTGTTACCACCTTGGATGTCTCATTGGCTAGATGGTTACCTCTGGAAACATGGATATCATCTTTTTGGTGAGCCTTGCAGTGGATAATCACACCCTTTTTGGCTTCCAGACAGCGTCCAGTAAGTCTAAGATCTCTGGAGCATGTTTAATAGTTTTACCTTCTGTAGTGAGGAGACCTCTTTCTTGGTAGATCTTTCCATGGACATGGACAGTGGCAAAGGCATATCTGCTATCTGTATATATGTTGACAGCTTTGCCTGTAGCCCAGTGGAGTGCCTGAGTCAAAGCTATTAGTTCAGCATGTTGGGCAGATGTGTGTGGACCCAAAGGAGCAGCCCACATTACCTCAGTCTTGGTGGTAACGGCAGCACCAGACACACAGACTCCTTCACATAGGTAACTATTTCCCTCCGTAAGGAGCGTGGCATCTGTCACCTGTGGGTGCTCAGCACAGTAGTCAAGGAGGTCTTGATGGAGTGCCTCATCAAATAAAGTGAGTGCATTTTTGAACCCAGAGCCAGTGGCAGACTGAAGAAGGCATCTTTGAGACCCAGCACTGAATCTACCAGAAACTTTATTGGTTGGCCCCCCCATAGTGAGGGTTCCCCGGGGTTCCTGGAGGCCAAAGGAGCCCTGACAGTCTCAGTCATTAGCTTGTACTGACAAGACTGGGGTGCCAGTGGGTTTTTCTTTTTTCTTTCCTTTTAACTTTGGACAGTCTTTTTTTTAGTGACCTAACTCCTTACAATAGGCACATTGATTTTTTTTCTAGAGGTGACCTCTTTTTGTTTTTTTGTTTAGTTCCTTTTTGGCCCTGGCTTACTGTCTGATTGGATTCAGAAGTGATGGCTAGCAAAACTCTTGATATCTTTTTGTTTAGTTCTCTGGGATCTTCTCAGTTGTTAAAAACTTTTTGAGCAATTTCAATCAGTTTGGACAGAGTCTTTCCCTCAAAGCCCTCTAACTTTTGTAACTTTTTCCTAATATCAGGGGCCAACTAGGTAACAAAGACTATATTAAGAGCTGGTCTGTTCTCAGGTGCCTCCAGATCAATAGGCATATAAATCCAGTGGGCCTCCTGGGAGGGCTCTAAATACACCGATGGTGATTCATCAGGTCCCTGACTAATCTCAGTAACTTTTTTGGGTTTTTGAGCTGCGCCTTTAAGGTGGTGAGCAGAGTCTGGCGATACTGTTCAAGAGCCTCCTTACCTGCAGCGGCGTTGGAATTCCAGTCAGGACAGACTGAGGGGAAACACTCTTCAATTCACTGGGGGTCACTGGAAGGCTGACCATCAGGGCGGGGCAGCATTTTGGGCCCACCTGGCGGATGCGATCACACTCTTCAGCAGTGAACAGGACCTGTAGGAGTTGCTGGCAATTGTCCCAAGCAGGAGGATGGGTAGCAAAGACTCTAGGAGAGTGAGGATTTCCAGTCAAACAAATTCGTGGCTGAAAAGGGAATATGAACGAAAACAGGCCAACTGTCTGAGTCCTGCTGAGGGACCTCTTGGAGAGGCAAGAGAGTACAGGAGGTGGGGGGTCAGAGGAGGAAGAGGCAGAGTCACCAAAGGGCAGTGGTGGCTGCAGCAGTGGAATCAGGAGAAGGATAAGGGGGAAGAAGCAGAGAGATAGGGAGTCAGGCTCTTCTGGTGGTGCTTGGAGAATCAGCAGTGGGGCAGAAGGTTGTGAATGAGAGCCAGATTGGCACCGGGGGCCATGGGAATGAGAGAGAAGGACCTTAGAAGAGGGGCCACATTTTCAAGGGCACAGAAGGTGAGCAGCTTTCCAGGATAAACTGGTTCTCCATATCCTTTTGCACACTGTTTAAATTCACTGAAATGGTTAAGAACACATTTAAGTGGCGTAAACAAAGCAGAAACACCTTGACCCATGACACACAACACTGAACACAACAAATGAACACAGACCAAGACAAAAACGAAAGCAAATCTCAGAATTCCCAGACAAAAGTGAAACCAAATCTCCTCAGCACTAAGTGGCACATCTGCCAGCTGTGGAGTCCAAATGGGGCGCCCCAGGCAAAACTGAATCAAATCTTACCAGCAAGAAGCAAACAAACGGCTCAAAGGTGCAGATTAAGAATTTTTCCCTTCGGAGGCACAGGGAGGGATTGAGGGTGAGCCACAACTTCTTGGGAGTCCCTCTGATCATGTCTGCGGCTGCAAAGGTTGGTCCAGTTCAGTTGGAACTCCCTAAGGAGATCTCGGTGGAACCTCCAGCTCTAATGGTCTGACACCGAACCAGACCAATGAGACCAAGGCCAAATCAGAAGTTTGGGAGCCTTTAATAATAATAATAACCAGCCAGCTGGGACTGCCTGAGATCCTCCACGCAGGGCAGGCTCAGAGCAGCATCAAGCCTTTACAACAAGCAGAATTTAAAGCAAAAAGCACAACCTGATCAGAACAGTTTGTCTTTCAGTGATAGTCATACATGGGAAAGTCTTATCTTTACCCTTGATTTTACTGGAATTTGTGTCAGCTTCTTAAGTGAGGTCATTTTGTGGGGAGGCTGATATGTTACCATATGTTATCTTTGAAAAGAAACAGGGGACAGCACTTCCTGGCAGTCAGTCAGTTAATAACAGCACTTTAAGAACATTGCAGGGGTGTTACGGGGGACTGAGTCATGGGTGAACATAGTCTTATGTTTTACAGGCTTTTAACCGGCCTAGCACAGTGTTGGGAATCTAACTCGGGATTTTTTTCATGTTAGATATACTATGTGATACCACTCAACTACACACCCACCTCCATAACTGTCTTTTATTAATCTACCACTAAATTAGCTAGACAGAAAAAGACAGGGAAAAAGAGGAGGGGAGAGAAAGAAAAGAATGAATAGATGAAGAGATGCACAGAGTAGAAGAGAGAGAAAGAGACCTCAGAATACCATCCAAAGCAACAAACTTCACTTACAGATAGTTCATTGCTAGGATTTGTGGAACATGTTAAAATCTAGAGAAGTTTAGAGTATTACAACCCAACCTCATTTCTTCTAAATATTTCTTTACCTAGTTTGAGGTAGTGATTTCCAGAAATAAGGGAAAGAACTGGACAGAAACCAAGGGGGAAATTCTGCTGGACCTGCAAAACATTGTAAGAAGTTTATTCCACATACGTAAATGAGGTGAGTTGGGCTAGAAATAGAAAAACTGTCTCACATGAATTTGCTTCTCTTTCTCAGGTTGGCCTGGTAAACTGAATATTCACAGACTGGATCTCAGTGGGACAATTCCTTGGATTTCTCCAGAGGCTATGGCAGGTCAGCACCTCTGATGGCCAGAGTAAAGGGGGCAGGGGACAAAGAGGAAGTGGGGTGGTGGGGGTCCTGTGTGACGTCACTGTGGAGGGAAAAACAGCCACTG
>RJWM01039593.1:0-10785 GCA_004363535.1 Dasyprocta punctata
CGCTTCTGGATACTGGGGTGGAAGCCAGGGCTTCACCATGCTAGACAGGTCTCTTCCTTTTAGGGGTGGCCCCAGCAGCTGCCCATTGGTAGTGGGTATCTTTTTGCTGTTTTAGAACATTTGTACAACCTTTGTTTGCTCATATTGTATTTTTTTTCAGCCATACCTCCATTATTTAAAAATTCATTTTTGGTTTTTCGTCTCTTCTGGCTTTTTATCACCTTGGATTTTTAGTATAGACATTATACGAACATTTGATTGTAAAGATCCTCAAGATAAGAAATATTGGTTTCCTGCCCCCAAGAGGGTACAGTTGGGTAACTAATTGCTGCATATCCTGGTGGAGGAATGCTCTGTGGTGCTGTGACCTTGTAGGGAAAGTCCCCAGTAACACACTGCAGGCCCGGGTCATGGAGTTTTGCAGACCATCTGAACACTCACGCATCCGGGGTGAGGGGTGACTACCCCATGTCTGACCTCTAGCTTGTCCCTAAAACACTGGAGCCCACTGAATACCAGAGAAGGTGGTACAGGTTGGGAGAAGGTACGATGCCTCCATGACAGTGGGGAGAGGAAGCTCAAGATGCGAGGATGTGACGGTGAGAAACTACTATTTGGTTCTCCAGTTGTCTTTACATTTGAGAGTTAAAGGACTCAACTTCTAAGTACTTGGAAAAATGGGGGAATTTAACCAAGGATGGCTTTAGTTTTATGTTCCCTCTGTGGGGACTTGCGATGTCCCTATGCTGGGCTCCTTGCATGTGAACTCGAAGTCTGAGATGACAAACAACAAGGACAAAAAGGAACAGAAGAGAAAAAGAGGTGGGGGAGGGAGAGAAAAGGAAGGGGAGAGGGACAGGAGCAGCAGATGGGGGAGGTCTGGTCGGGTCTGGTCGGGTCTGACTTACATCGTGAGGAGCCCCAGCTCTGTTCTAGCTGCAGTGGAAGGAAAGTAAGAATAGCCTTCTGACCAGCTGTGTCCAAACTTTGAAGCGACAAGAAACGTGACCTCCATCCCCATGTGCAGCTGCGTTCTGTAAAACCAGGCAGTGTTCAGCTACGGCTCCTGAGGAGGAGAAGATGACTTTCACTTGCAAGACCACCTGGCTCCAGGATTCTTTGGAAACAGGAGAGAAATGGTCTCAGATACATCCTGGACACAGCACAGGGCAGAATTTTATTGAAACCCATCAAGGGAAACTGCCCAAGTTCCCAGGACAGCCTTCAGCAGGCTCCTGTGACAATGCCGCTCTTTTTTGATGGGATCTGCCCAGCACCCATCAGTGTAATCAAGCTCATCCTGACAGCTGTGCCTTTCCTGGTGAATTCACAATCGGTTCTACTTGTCAAGGTGTGTGTGTGTGTGTGTGTGTGTGTGTGTGTGTTGGTACTGGGGATCAAACCCAGGGGCACTGTAGCACTGAGCTACAGTTCTTTTAGGTTGTTTTTCTAAAATTTAATTTAATTTTTAAATTTTGAGACAGGCCCTCATTAGTTTCCCCAGGCTGGTCCTGAACTTACGAGCCTCCTGCCTCAGCTTCCCCAGGATCTGGGGTTATAGGTATGCACTGCTGTGCAATTTTAATACTTTGATCAGCAGGTCTCACTGAAGTTTCTGTGAACATCTTTAGAATAATTTTAAAGCTGCGATGACAAGGTTAACACATGAAGATCTTTAGCTCTCTTTCTCCCCCTTCTCTCTTGCGCTCCTTTTTTCCTATCTTTTCTTATTCTAGGTTGCTTAGAAGTTTATTTCCATCGAGTCCTTGCAGATATCTAAGAACTCCTAGACCCATTAGGGACTTAAATAATAATAATGATAATAATAGTAAAGTGGCTTTTTAAAATATGCAAGCTGCTATAGGACCTGATTCATGTGAAAAATTTGGACCATAGCCTTTTGGACCATGAACTTTGCAAATGAAAATCTTAAAGTTTAGCCACATGAACAGGTGACTTTAACTTGTTCCATTTTTTCATAAATGTAATTTGGATTCGATGATCATCTCATAAACTGGTCAATTTACATTTCTGTATTTCTCTCTTATAAATTTGTTGACAAAATAGCGATGTCTTTAGAAACTGTCAGCTTTCTCCAGCATGCGCTGGATGCGGGGCTCTGGGAGGTGACTGGATGATGGAGGAGCGATGCCCACTGGTTGGTCCATCCGCTTACCAGTTTGTAGCTGCCTGGCTGCCAGGAGGTGGGGTCTGTTTTCCTCCCTGCCTCCTCTTCTCCGTTCTGCTTCCTGTCCGTCACGACCTGAGCAGCTTTCCCTTGCCTAGACCCTTCCACCCATGCGCTGACCATGCAAGAACTGAGACTTCTAAAAGGGGAGCCAAGATCACCCTGTCCCCCTCTGAGGTGCAGGTGTCGGGGGTTTTGTTCCAGCAACAAGGAAAGTGCCTGAGGCACTTGTGCTGTGAGGTATCCAGAGGCTGGGAGCAGACTTTGTTTCATGCTTGACATTTCCATGGGGAGTTCAGACTGTTGTCGAGAACAGGTGTGTACAGTAAACGTTAGTGGGATAAACATTAGTAAACAAACTCCTCAGAGCTTCAAAAATGTTTTCCAATAACCTAAAAGTCTTAAGTTATGTCATATGAAATTAAGTAACATTCATTAAATGTCCAGATCATTTCTAAGTAAGTTAAAATTCGAAAATGTTGGTTACTGAGCATACATTTAAAATCCTTATACTTTAGTAATGTTGCTTGTACATTGTGTGAAGCAGGGACAAGGCTAAATCCACTGCAACCCATTTCCACACTTCAGTTATGCTGTGTGCCAAGACGGTGGCAGGCGCCGGTGGTCCTTGGTTCTGGAGGCTGAGGGACAGGATTGCTTGAGCCCAGGAGTCCAAAAAGGAAAACAACTGCATTATGAGAAAGAACACATTTTTGTGGTATTGGGGACTGAACCAGGGCCTTCACGCTGAGCTATACCCCCAGTCCTCTTTTTCATTTTGTACTTTGAGACAGTGCCTTGCTAAGTTGCCCAGACAGGACTCAAACTTTTAATCCTCTTGCTTTGGCCTCCCAAGTGCTGGAATTGTAGGTGTGTGCCATAGTGCCTGGCAGAAAAGAACACATCTCTAAAAATTTATAGTTGACCTAAATTGCCTAAGGATTGGTAACCAAAACTAAAAATAGAAAGGGAAGCAACTCTGTATGTGAGAAACACAAGATGTATTTTATCTAGGAAGGTACAGAGTATTAGAAGGTTTTGGGGACAAAAGAAGGAAAAGCTTTGTCCTAAAAGTGATAATGGTTCCAAAGTAGGAAAGAGAGGTAGAATACAGAACTAAGAGTTTTGATGAATTGTGAAAGATTTGAAAAAAATTGTCAAAGAGATGTTATACTTTGGGTCTAGATGTCTCCCAAAGCCTCGTACAGTCCTAGGTCAGGCTTTTTCAGAGGTGGCTGAATCTAGAGTGAGTGATGCTGAGATAAAGGGTGTGTGATTACTAAATCAGTCCACTTATTGATATGGTGCCCACCCTAATCCTAGAAGTCTAGGTAGAATATAAAGGGGGCAGAAAGATGCTGTTAAGGTGTCTTGTTGCTTTGTTATCTTCTACCTGCCATGAAATTCTCTCCTCTGCAAGCCACTCTAGCTCATTATGGACTGAAACCTCTACAAACTGTGAGCTAAATAAACCTTTCCTCTTTCACTTTGGGTGTCAGGTATTTTCCCTCGACAATGAGAAAAGTCAGTATGACACGGGGCTTGGAGGGAATGAATAAAAAAATCAGGCAAACTAAAGAGGAGACCCCTGAATGCAGGGGTGGCAGAGAGTTTACACTTGAATCCACAGAACAGTGGGTTTGCAGGTAGCTATGGGACAGTGGCCGTGTGTCTCCCAAAAACAGCCAGGACCAGTGCTCCGTGGATGCTTCATGGGAAGCAGTGATTATGGCAGGGAACAGATGGGACTTTAACCAGGGTCACCACACCTGAAGCACCCACAGTCTCCAGGAAAGTGATGCTGTAAGGTGCCTTGTAGTAGTTCCTCAGTATGGTAATGAATGCACGGCTGTGTTCTGCCAGTGGGCTGTAGACCGGCAGCATTGCAAGACATCTACCAGAGTCTCATTTCCCTTTCCCAGTGTAACGTGGAGGTAATATTTGGCTATGGCCATACAATCTGTGAAATCCGAATTTCTCGCAAGACTGCCTTGTGTCTCAGCTTCCACAAGTGACAGTATCTGGGATATGGGAAGGGATAATTTTGTTGGGATGGAATTCGTAGTTATGTTGTTTTATTGCTTGACTTCTGTAATGAGGTCGTCTTGGCTACTTTTCTCTCACTGCTGAGACAAAATACCTGACAACCAAAGTTAAGGAAGGAAAGGTTTATTTAGCTCACAGTTTGTGGAGGTTTCAGTCTATAATCTGCTGCCTCCAAGGCAGGGTGGCATGGTACAGGGGCAGCAGTTCATGGTGGCAGAAGACAGCAAAAGCAGCAAGAGCAAAAAAGGGAAGAGCATGGAGGGAAGACTGTTTTTGTCCCTTATCTTGTATGTAGGCCACCCACCCTACGATGGGCATAGCACTCACACCCATAATCCAGCATTGGACCATGAATCAATCACAAATTCTAGAAGTCTGCCTCCCTGACTGCATGAGGCTTTGGGGGGACATCCAGACACAAACCATAACAGAGGTTAACTGTCTAGTTTCCAGAAATAGAATGTAACATAATAACAAAACAACAGAATGGCTGAAAATTATTAGCAATGTACGAGAGTCAGAAGAGTTTGCATACTGAAAGCCTGATCTTTCTTAGAATCAGCAGTGCCTGCTACACAAGATTATAGCTGTGGAGCCAAATTGGCCAAAAGAGAAATGAGACTTAGAGAGTGACGATGAGTTGTGTTAAACACTGCAGACATCAAGTATATCATGAAGTGCAGATGAACAGAGGTGGTGAGACACAGGAGGTCGTGGTTGGTGGGTAACTTCCACCACCTGCTCCTACTCCTTGGCTCCCTGTGTGATTGGTCGAGGTGGCCACAGGATTAACTCTCCCGCTGTGTGTGGTGTGTCAATGTCACATCGCCCAGAGAACACAGAGGAAGAGGAGGATCAGGACTGGGCCAGTATGGCCAGCACTTGGGTAGGGCCCAGTGGTTCCTCCTGATAAGGGAAGGATGCGTGCCTGTCACTTGGTTTTGCCCCTGCAGGTCCTAGAGCAGCCTGCCTGGACCAGAGGGACAGGCCCTCATCTGCACCTGCAGCGCGGTGCCTGGCCCAAGTGGGGGAGAGACTGCGGGCTGACTTTCTCGGAAGAGGCGCATGTGACTGCACAGCCAGCAGGCTGCTGGCTTGGGTACGAACGTTGGGATTGTGGAAGCCAATGCTCTGGGGCTCTTTTGGTGCTTTGACAACGCTTTACTTTCAGCCTCTGCACTATTGTTGGGTGGAACCCTGGGAATGGACTGTGAATGTCAGTCCATCTCAAGCTTCCACCACCCAAGAGCTAAGTCTTCTGTAAGAAGCCATGGGTGGTGCTAGTGCCAGTCATCCCAGCACTCTGGGAGGCTGAGACAGGAGGGTCAAAAGTTTAGCACTTTAGCTACTCAGCAAGACTCTGTCTCCTCCCCTCCCCTAAAATAACAGAAAAAGAACTGGGAATGCAGCTCAGGGTTCAGTCTCCAGTACTGAAATGATGATGATGATGATAAAAGAGAAAGGTGTTATTCTCCCTCTTTGAATCTTCTGTTCTTGTCTTTGTTCTTAGGAGGAAAACCTTTCAACAGCCTGGTGCATGTTTTCCTAGATGTTAGTGAAGGTAAGTATGTACACACAGAGCTTTTGTTTTGTTTTACAACATTGTGCTCCTTTACGTTTTCATTAAATTGCACAGTACATGTCCATTTTAGTACATAAAATTATTTTCCCCGATCCTAGGAACATCATAGACCATTTGTAAGACTCCAAAGCACAGAAACTATGGAGAGATAATACTGGGCAGACTGAGCTGAGTGGGAACGGCAGCATCAGGGATGTTGGTCCTTTAGGAAAGAAAGCCAGTGCTGTGGTGCATGACTGTAACTTCAGCAACTAGGGAGGCTGAGGCAGGAGGATCACAGGTGTCAGTATCTCCCCACCCCTGAGAGAAAAAAGACAGAGACAGAGACGGGGGGGGGCAGGGAGAAAGAGAGGGAGAGAGAAAGGAAGGAGAGGGAGAGAAAGAGAAAGTTTCAGTTAATCAAACTAAATTAGTTCACAATTGTATCCTAAGGGTACAAGCTGAACATCCCTAAAACCATACAGTTGAATGCAAAATACTAAAAACCTAAAACCTAAAACTTTTTGACTACTGCCATCCATGGAAACTTCCACCTCCCCCACATTTATTAAGATTATTGTCAGTTTACCTTCTGGCTATGTGTTCAATGTGCACATGAAACACAATTGAGCTTTGTGTTTAGAGCCGAGTCCCCTCCCCTGGAAAGGTCACTGCATGCAAGTGCCCTAAAATGAGAGTCAACCCCAAACCAGAAGCAAGTCTGGTCCAAGGCATTTTAAACTTGGGGTATCCACCTGTGTGACCCATAGGACAATCACTGGCACTTGATCTGTGGGTGAAATGGAGGAGAGGCCTGGGATTGACTCTGGGTTAAATAAGCCACTTGTCCAGTCACTTAACCCTGGGGTTGTGTTTCCTCATTCAGGGATCAACCAGATTAGACTCAATGCTATCTGTGGTTCTATCTATTTCTGATTAGTGCTTTAATTTCCTAGGAAAAACCCTCATGAATCTTGTTGGGTAAAAGCACTCTTTGTTCTGGAATATTGCTGGTGGCTCCCTGCTTGTTCCCCCTGGCAGCCACTTTGCCTGTCACCCAGCTTGCCTTACCCCACCGTCCTAACTTCTGGGAACACCTGCAGCTGACCAAGGCTTTTCTGTCCTTTGTCATGTCTGGCTGTCACAGGTCCTTGGTGATGAAACCGAAACCAAGCGGAGGTTACCGTGATCCTTACTTTACAGATTGAGGGGGAAATCCAGAGTCCTTAAGAGACATGTCCCTACGTGCGGGGTCTCGGCTTTGGTGGCCAAGTAGATGGAGGTGATCTGGGTAGAACCATCAGTTTGCCCTTATTTGAGAATCCAAGCAGTGGTATATTTGTAATAATGAGGACTAAACATTATTTGATACTGGCAATACAACAAGAAAAGAAGCTTAAACCTGGGGAGGGGATTTGCTTTGCACGAAGACACTCATAGGCGTTTGTGCTGCGTCACTGGACATCTTGGGTCCAGCAGGACATGGAGGCTGTCCTGCCTGTCCCTTACTGCACTGGATGCTCCAGCACTCCAGGTCCAAGTGCTCTGTCACTGTCCCCTCTGGTCTTCAAGGCATCCCAGGCCTTTTAGTTAGCATTCTTCTTCCTGCAGTGTGTGTCTGCTCATCTTTCTGTCAAACTGTTACCTGCTCTTCAAATTCCGGGCTCCATGCCCTGTGAATTATTTGTTCACTGTCATCCGTAGCCACGGAGCTGTGTTCTCGTCACTGCTGTGTGTGCACGCGCATGCCTAATGCATGTTGAATCCAGGGCCTCCGGCATGCTCAGCTCTGCATTGACCTTTAAAGTCTCCATCCCTGCAATAGCTTCATGTTTCTCTGACCTGCAGTCCCAGCTTTTTAGAGCTAAATCAGGGGTCCCAGTTTAGTCTTGGATTCCCAGGCAGCAGGCACAGCACAGCCAGTGCTGAAAAGATGTGTTAATGAGGATGTTCATTTCACTGGCATTTATAAAAGTAGCAGTTCAGCACCATTTTAATTTTACTTTCAGTGTAATTTGTTGCTGAAACTTTTTCCTTTATTAGTATGCAGTGTTTCTTTTGAAAAAATTTGAAAGTTACAATGTTACACAAAAGTTATAAGCAATTACAATGTTATACAAAAGTTGCAAGCCTAGGAAAAAGACTTATACCCTGTGAGTTGCTATCTGACCCCATTCTCTTGGAATAAATTCATCTGTATTTCCTACATCTTTGGCCAGGCTCATTTCCTTGCTTTCAAACATGAGGAGCTATTCTTGGTTCATCTTGTTCTGTGCCTATCTACTGCTGGAGTCAGCCCATTTCCTCAGGAGCTCTGCTTTTATTTCTTGGAGACTCACACTTGGAAACCAAACTCCTCAGCACCTTAGTTACTGTGTTCCCTGCTGCTAGTATGTTCTTTCTAGTCCTGCAGTGATGAAACTGGGAATTATGTACAACTATCTAGATTTCCGTGTTTCTCTATGGAGACTATTGACTGACACTGGTGTCGCCAATTTCAGCTAAAGACAGCAAGGTCCAGTCTTGTTTTCTCTCTCCTCATACTTCCAATTTCATTTTTTGACTGAGAAAATTGGCTGCTATAACCCGCAATATACTTATTTATTCAGTTAACTCCCTTGTCTTAGTTACTTTCTCATTGCTGGACAAAATCCTTGGTACCCACAACTTGAAGGAAGAGAGGTTGATTTTGGCTCACAGTTTCAATCCACCGTTAGCTGGCTGCCAGGCAGAGGGGCCTGGCGGAGGAGAGCTGCTTATGGCATGGCAGCAGGAAGCAGAGAGGAATCAAGGAGGAGAAGGGGGACAGACCCTTCCAGGCCACGCCCCCAGTGACCACCTCCTCCTACCAGGCTTCACCGCCCAACACCACACCCAGCTGTAAACCCATCAGTGGATTAACCCAGTATCACACACCCATGATTCAGTCACTCCCCCAGACCCCGCCAAAGAGTACATTAGGCTTTGGGGGACATCTAGATATAAATCTTGTGTACAGTGGTTATGCTTTGGATCTAGAACGTCCCCCAAATCCCTCGTTCAGAGGTGGACTTTGTGTGTGTGGGTGCACATAAGCAGATTCATCCTTGATGAGTTAGTGGCTGATGTGCTATTCCCAGGTGGGGCCTGGTGGGGACAGACAGGTCGCTGCAGGCTGGCCTGGAAGTTTGCCTCTTTGTGCCACCTCCTTCCTCTCTCTTAGCTTTTGGCCACCATGAGCTGAGCAGCTTTGTTCCACCAGGCCTTTCTGCCATGACGTCCCTGCCTTGGAGCCTACAACCATAGACTGAAACTTCCTGAAGCTGTGGACATTGACATGGGGTATTTTGCCCCAAAGACTTGAAAGCTGACCTATACCATAATCAATCCGGTTCTGTCCTCCCATCCCCTGTTCTTCCCTTACCCTTCCTGGGTCTCGGTTTCCCCTTCCCACAGGTCACTGCTCCTTACTCCTCACCTGAGGGACATCACTGTTACTCTGGGTCCATCAGCATCACCTGCTTGACCCCCACTTCCGGTGCTGGTTGTCTCTATCTCCATGGACTCCCTCCACTCCACTCAGGCTCCAGCAGCCACCCAGGCCACCTCTCTTCCAAGTAGGCTCTGCTGAGAAGGGTGCACCCCTCATCTCACCTGAATGCTAGCAGACTCCACCAGACACACACCCCACCATCTGTGAGGACATCCTCCCGTGGCCGGTGTTGTTCCCCAGTCCGTGACCCTGCCAGTCTCCAGTGCGCTGCGCTGTCCCCTCCTGCAGGGGTCTCTCTGCTGTGGCTGCAGCTCCAGTTCTCACTTTGGGCCACTAGGCCCTGAGCTGTGCTCCACCCAGGAGCTCTAAGGACGGGAAGGGCAGGGCAGGAGAGAGGCTGGGTCTACAGAGTCCTTACTAGTCCCACCAGGGACACGTGTGCCCGAACAAGTTTAAAAGAAAGAAATCTACTCCTCAGTTGTCACAGTCACAAAAGAGTTGGGCTCAGAAAAATTTGGAGATATTAAGGAAAACCAAGATTTGAATTCAGCTGTCCTTTCCACAGGAGAACTAGATTTTACTTCTCCATGCCTTGTGTTTTTTCCTGACGGAAGACTTCTGAACTAGACATTTAGGAATACAAAGGCCGGGCTGGGTTCTTGCCCAATTCCAGCGCTTGGGTTTGTAGATGAGGGCGCTGGACTGGGCGAGGTTCTGGAGTCAGAATTGGAGGGCGCAGCTTCTGAAACCCCGCAGTGTCTGCGGCACCCACTGTCTTTGCTGTTACTGGAAACCATTTGAACTTTAGGGCGAATTCCCCCGAAAAGGAGTTTGTGCATTTTACCTTCTGCTTCAGGCTGCAGGCTTCCTCGGCGTGCTGGTGCTGACGGGGTGCCCCGTATGAGGCCCCCAAATGACCCAGATAGTACCTGGGTGCTTCTTTTTTTCTTTTTGTTTTTTAGCTTATTAGGGCAGATGATCTAGGAGTCACTCTCATTTCTTTGGTAGCCAGTCATGTGGCACTTTCTAAATACTAATTGCATGGCTGTGCTACGTTAACTGTCCTTGGAAAAGTTGTCAAGCAGGCTGATTCCTACCCGTTTTACTGTTTGTCTCGTAAAGTTGAAGGATTAGGGAAATATGAGTGACATGAATGACTTCTTGAATTATATTTTCCAAAAAACCCATGGTATCCAACTTGTGTTATTGAAAACCTGTTACCTCTGCTGAAAAAAAAAATCCAACGCATTAGTATTCATTGTAACCAGCAAAGTTGGTTGTGGAAAAGCTGGGGAACAACAGCTTGTGGGCTACAGAGCAGCCTTTTGTTTTATTTTATTTTTTGAGCCAGGGTCTCACTTTGTAATGCAGGCTGACCTTAAACTCACTTTGTAGGTCAGGCAGGCCTTGAACGTGTGGAGATCCTCCTGCCTCAGCCTTGCTAGTGATGGGACTACAGCGTGCACTACCACAGGGGCTAGAGGAGCCTTTTAAACAGTCATTAGTTCCTAAAGGACA
>RJWM01039594.1:0-16072 GCA_004363535.1 Dasyprocta punctata
CTCTCTCTCTCTCTCTCTCTCTCTCTCTCTCTCTCTCTCTCTCGTATCATAAATCAAACTCAGGACCTTGCATTGGCCAGGCAGGTGCTGTGCTGCTGAGCTAAATCCCTGCCCAACAGACAGTTAAACTGGTTATGGTAGCACATGCCTCTAACCCCAGCACTTGGGAGGCTATGGCAGGAGGATTACAGTTTGAGGCCAGCCTGGGCTACATAGTGAGTTGAAGGCCAGCCTGAACTACATAGTGAGACCCTGTCTAAAAGAAACAAACAACAAAACAAAAACCAAAAATACACATACACACAAAAACAAACCAACAAAAAATCAATTAAAGCTATGTAACCTTAGAAGAATGCTACAGTAAAAAGTGGCATACCTCCGGGCATGCATGCATGTATATATGTATGTACGTATGTATTTATTTATTTTTTTGCGGCACCGGGGATTGAACTCACAACCTCGCACCTACCAGACAGGCGCTTATACCACTGAGCCAAACTCCCGGCCCTAGTTTTTCGAGGCAGGCTCGCACTATGTAGCTCAGGCCAGCCTTGTGCTCATGTTGTAGCCCAAGCCGGCCTCAAACTCACAACACTCCTCCTAACTCAACCTCCCGAGTGCTGGGATTAATAAAGGTGTGTGCCATCACGCCCAGCTCTGGCAATTTTTCTTATATTAAAAACAGGCTGGTTGTAGCTCAGTGATACTATGCTTCCTTAGCAGGCCCGAGGAGAGATCAGGTTGTTATTCCCGTCTTTACTGTTAAATAAAGAAAGCCTAGATACTAAATTGCAGCCCCCTTCAGTAGCACCCAAGCGGATTTTGCATAGCAATGTGTCTTCTCTACCCATGTTGAAGAATATGGATATGCAAATGAGGTCAACACCAATCTCCAGTACTGAGCCCACCTTAGTCCCTACCCTTACCCTGGCTTGATTTCAGACTGGTGCCTCACGGCACTGTATCTGATGGCAATGGTGCACGCCTTGGAGAGAGACTGAGCTGCTGCTCCCACAAGGTAGGCCCTCACAAACACCATGGTTCCATAGGTCAGCTTGTTACTCACAGGTTTCACATATGTGCCATCAGGCTTCACCTGGAAGAACAACACAGCACTGATGTTTTCTGGTGTGAGCACGGTTTCAGTTAGGCAGTTTTCCAAGTGGGACCCCTGGAAGGGCAGTGTCAGCATGACACAGCCAACTGTCTGACAGACTGACTTTTCATCCCTACTCCGACCTACTGAGTCAGAAACTCGGGGGCAAAACCTAGCAATCTGGTTTTCACTGACCACCCTCTAGGCAGTAAAAGCTTGAGAACCTAGGTGGAGCCAGGTCATGTTTTTAACCCTGACAACTGCTTCTGATTTTAATATGACAATAAAAAAAGTCCCAGAAGTAAAAACACTGTCACCTAAAAACAAACACTGTTGCACCCCCATGGCTATTCCAACTACTGCAACCCCATGCCAGGCATCCTGCTCCTCCTGTTCCCTATCTAAATATACCTGGGCATACTTCATTAGCATGTTTTCTCTGGGAATACGATAGTTGTCCATCTTCAGGTAGCCATTATCCATCTCTTCATAACCAAATTTAGGACCAATGTCTCCCACAGTAATACCTACCACAGACGACAGAAAAGATATGAGATATTTATGCTCTTGAATTCTGGCCTTCCCTCCTCCTATTTAGTATAACACCTTACAATTTTTGCAGAGAAAATGCTTAGTTTAATTTTTACCAAAGCATCAGATGACAATCCTTACCTGGCAAGGGCTTGTGGGTCCCTATTTCACGAATTGGTACAACGAAGGCATGTAATCCATAGGACTTCCCCTGAGTAATGAGTTGGGCAAGAACTATTGCATGATTTGAAGTTTTCCCAACTGCAACATCAAAGACAACAGGATAAAGAGGTAAGCAGATGTTTTTGTATGTTCAACAGGAAGAAACAGAAGAGTGGACAAAAGCATGTTGCTATGGCTGGGGATATAGCTCAGTGGCACAGTGCCTGCCCGAGTTTCATTCCCAAAAAAAAAAAAAAAAAAAAGCAAGCATGTTGCTAGAGCAATATAGTAATACAGTGTGGGAAAGACTTTTCTATGACAGTCTTACTCTAGGCTCCTAGAAACAAGTCATTAAGCACATAGTTATTAAAATTTATTGAAATTTAACAAAGCTATTTTTAAAAGATAGCTGTAGTGTTCGTTCTAGCACTTACATAAAGAAAAATTTGGGGTAATGATTAACATTGATTTAGGAAGCTGGGCATGGAGGCACAAACCTCTAAGCCCAGCACCAGGGAGGCTAAGGTAGAAAGACTGCCGTTGAGTTCAAGGCCAGCCTGAACTACATAGTGAGACCCTGTCTCAGACAAACCAAAACTGAAAGCAATGACAAAAACTCCACTAACTTAAATTATTGTCTTTTTGTCCCTTAAGGCAGTGCTATCCAAAACCACAGCCAATACCCACAATGTGGTGTTTAGATTTAAATTAATTCTGACTAAATACTGTAAATGGTTCAGTTCTCCAGTCAAGTAGGAATATTTCACCTACCCAATAGCTGCATGTGACTAGTGCCTACCACACAGTAAAGCGAAAAAAGAAAATATTCCCATCATTGCAGAAAGTTCTACAGGACAGGGTGGCTTTTTGATTAGTATATTCAAAATTACTTATCTTTTTTTGCATGCCAGTTTTTTCTTATGGAAATGTCACACTGTATTAATAAAAATA
The DNA here is from genome assembly GCA_004363535.1 of Dasyprocta punctata. Lineage (NCBI taxonomy): Eukaryota > Metazoa > Chordata > Mammalia > Rodentia > Dasyproctidae > Dasyprocta > Dasyprocta punctata. The sequence continues at coordinate 2,741 of RJWM01039594.1, forward strand.
TACAATAAAATCATTTACTTACTAATGCCATCTGAAATATATATCATATGACAATAACCTGGTGAAAGAGTCCAAAAAAATTTTCATGTCTGACCTATTTATAATAAAAAACAACTCAAATGTTTGGCAAGATGAAAATGATGAATAGGGAATATTTTTTTTTTTTTTGTACCAAGGATTGAACTCACAACTTTGCACTTGGCAGGCAGGCACTGTGCTGCTGAGCCATATCCCCGGTTCAACATTGTTATTTTAAATGAGGCCTGTGGAAGTGACGGTAATACATGGGACTAGCTGATGAAAATCTGAGAAAAGCGGCATAAGAGAGCCATCATTTCTATGCTCTGTAAGATAAATAAATAAATAAGTATACACATATATATATGTAACATATATCGTAAGAGCAGGTGAAATAGCTTAAAATAGTTTAAGACTTCAGTATTTCTATTTCAAAATGATACATTCTACATGTAAATACAAACTCTTATTTGTGAAACATCCAACACCAACAAATGTTAACAAATCCACTTACGCCCACCAGGCCACCACTTAATGGAGGTCACTGTAGGACTGTTCATAATGAATTCTTGGGTTTTTGGATCATATGTGGCAGTGGTTTCCAAGCCTCGAAGATGAGTTCCTAAGGAAATAAATTACATTTTTCTCAGATAAAACATGGGAAAAAATACATGCAAAGTAAAAATGTCCTGCCCAGTCCCTTAAGCTCTAGTATCTCAGAGAAAAACAAAATCTAACAATACATTTGTATATGAGCTGTAAATGGCTGGCAACCAAGACACTGAAGTTTCTATAGTATCAAACAGTTTCTTAATAGGTTAAAAATGTGTCATACACATTCTATTCTTATATTTGATTTGTAGATTTATAACATTTATTTAGATCAAAAGAAAATATAAAGGTAGTCTAGAATCATATTTTCCTAAAATCACAATGTATTAATCCAACAGTGATATTTACTGTACTTTTATGCTCAGATTATCTCTAAATTTCAAGTGTATCAATTTCAACTCACATGAACTATATTTACCACAACAACTCAACATCCTACAGTTCTGTACTACGGAGAATAAGATAGTGTAAAGGAACAGACTTTAGTTAAGACTTCTGTAAATGAGAATTTACTTCAGAATGATTGCTAGAGAGCAAAATTAGAACTTATAAAGGTGCATTTGTTGTAAGAGAAAAGATCTAGAAAAGCAACTTTTTATAATTCTTCTAAAGATTTTATCCTACAACTGTTTTTTTTTTTTTTTTTTTGTACCAGGGATTGAACTCACAACCTTGTGCTTGCCAGGCAGGCGCCTACACCACTGAGCTAAATCCCTGGCCCTACCCTACAAATTTCTAACATCAGGCCCTAATTTAGTCCTAGCTGGCTCATGAATGTGATGAGGAAGAATGCCTGGTTTCATGTGTTCACTGGAGATAAAAGGGGACTTTTGTTTTAAATTCTTATATAAATATGCCAAAATTCTTTGGACGTAAAAGAAAAGTGTTCTTGGTGCTACTCTCTAGTAACATTGTACTGATGAGGAACTTCCACCAAACTACTTGGATAATGCTAGACCTCACTGAGAACTTAAACTTTGAAACTTTAAAGACTTCTAAGTTGAGAGACAGAAATGGCCAGCTTATATGCAATCCACCCCAGGGTAGAAGGAAAAAACTAGACACTTAGATTACTTTCACCAAAGAGGCTTAAGAAAAAGATAAGGCATTCAACAGAAGAACAGATAAAGGCAAAGTGTTTTCAAATGCACAACTGAACTGATTAGTATTGTGAATACCCCATAAAATACTACTTGGCGAGTAAGAAGCACTTGTATGGAATTAAAGAGCAAGAGGCAAAAACAAATACACACTAGATTTTCTGAAACCTCCAAAGCAGAAAAAAAGGAGGCAGAAGTAATGAATGGCAAACAGAGAACACCAATTTGGGAACTAACGACTAAGCACAATAGCTACCACCTCCAACCTTTCTAGGTTCGTGAAGAAAAGCAGACAGTTAAGTGGCAGCAAAAATGAAAGGTGCTAGATATATAGGCTTCGAAGCCAAATGCCTGAAAATATGGTTTATCTTTTTTTCTGTACTGGGGATCAAACTCATGACCTTGCGCTTGCCAGGCAGGCTTATCTTAATTTTTCTAACCTCTGTGCCACCTTCAGAACTTTTCTGTGGGCTTGGATATAGCTCAATAGTAAGATGCTTGCTTGCCTAGCATGCCTGAGGCTCTGGGTTTGATGCCCAGCACGATAAAAATTTTTAAAAATTTAGCAAAAGAAACTTCTGTGAATTTACTCAATCAAGATACTAACAGGCACAAGATACTACACATTTTGATTATAATATGCTACTTGTTGCCCTAAGCAACAGAGTATCAAGAGTAATCAGGAATAAAGAAAAATAGATGGGTTCAAATCTATGTGTACAGAAGCTGTATGACTTACGTGAATGCAAAACTCATTTGGTACTTATGGCCTAACTTATCATTCTTGACCTTCTACAGGAGAACCTTGAAAAAAATAATTAGCAAATCATTGTGATAACCTTGAATTTCCACCAACTGAATTAGCATCTATGCTCCCAGCTCATTTCAACAGATCACAGTATGCTGATGTGCCACGAGCACACAGTGAGCACTCCATACCTGCCCAGCTGGCAGGAGCCCGCCCCACCTAAAAGGTAGACTGAATGCACTGTACCATGACCCATCTCTGTTTGGGCATAAGTGCCAGTGATCTCCAAATTCCAGGCAGGCATGAAGAAGCGCTCCTGCTGCTCCGCGGTGGCCTGGTGAAGCAAGGTGGGCAGGAACATGCCCAAGTGAAGATCCAAAGGCTCAGGCCGCCCTCCGTGCACAAAACTTCGGAGAAATATCAAGGACGGGCATGTGAGAGAAGCATCACCAGGTGTGAGAAAATCAGCAATTTGAGAAGACAGAGCAAAGGGAAGGAGAAAAAAATCTGTAAGTATGAGTTACTCATGTGCACTTCATCGTGGATGGAGCACTGTCCCTTTCTGTATTACTTTATAACGGCAATTTCCAGCTCAACTTGGCGAGGAGAGCAGGGATCAGCTGCTGATCTCAAAGCCAATGCTGACAAAGACTGCATGAATAAGGTAGGACTTTAGCCTGGCAATTAAATGAAAGAAAATGGAAAATTAAAAAAGGTTGTATGCAAGAGGGTTTAAGTGGAACAAGGGTTAATGGGAAGGAGACTGTAAAATACAGCAGTTCTCTCAAGATGACAATATGATCTCTCAGACTAAGGTTTATCCTAGATGTAATTCTGCAATGCTTCCGTATTTTTTGTTTGCCCAAAAAACAAGCACAGATCTATACAGATACATATTCCTTATGTAACTGATCATTTTATTCAGCTACATCATGTAAAATATTCAGCCATGCAATACTGAAACAAATTAATACAAAAATTGACAGTGCTCTTCATCCTAGTAACTTCAGAAATAAAAGACACACATTTCTAGTGAAGATCGTAATTATAAATCATAATCATATTCATGCATAATAAGCTGTTATAATTATATAAGTATTAGTAATGATGATAAATTATTTTATTTATCTTTTTGAGATGGGGTCTCATTATGAACTGCTGGGATTACAGGCATGCACGACTTTGTCTGGTTGTTCTGCTCTTAAATCTACTTTCTGGGGTGTGTGTGTGTGTGTGTGTGTGTGTGCGCGTGCACGCACGAGATACTGAGGACCTTCACACTGAGCTACCTCCTCAGCCCCTTTTCCGAGACAAGGTCTCATTAAGTCACTAGGTTGCCAAAGCTGGGCAGAAAGTTGCAATCATCTTGCTTCAGCCTTTCAGAGTGCTAGGGTTACAGGCATTAGCTACCATGCCCAGAATTTCCCTACCTGGCCGCAAACTGGAGATCCTCCTTTCTCAGCCTCTCAAGTAACTAGGATTCCAGGTGTGTGCCACTGCGCCTAGCCTGAATCCCTCATTTTACAAAGAAATTACAGCTGAGATGTCATAAGTGCCTTTGTAATAAAGTGATAATAGCAAAACAAGGACAAAATTCTCATCATTTAATCCTGTCATCTAAACTACTGTGCAAGAGCACCATGGGCTAAGGATATGCCAGAAACTCAGAGCTGTTTAGGAAGCATCAAAGTATATATTTTTTTCTTTTTTTGAGACAGGGTCATATTATATAGCCCAGGTTGAACTTAAACTCATCATATGGCCCAGGCTGGCCCTGAACTCATGGCAGTCCTCCTGCCTCAGGCTCCTGAGTGTGAGATTATAGGTGAGTGCCAACATGACTAGCAAAAGTGTTTATCTTGCAAGATGTTTCCTCTGTGGAAATGAGGTGAAGGGTTCACAGTACCTCTTGGTACAATTTTTGCAAATTCCTAGAAATCTAAAATCATCTTAAAATAAAAAAAATTTTAAAACCTGCTCATGGGATAAGAGAGTGATTTTTTCACTCACAGAGAGGAATGTCAACTGTCCCCAGCTTTTAGAAGCCCAGTGCTAAAGGTAGGGGTGCACACCTGTATTTGGGAGGCTAAGGAAGAAAGACTTCAAATTCTAGGCCAGCCTGAATTACCCGGAAGAAACCCATTTCAGAAAATAACATTAAAATGCTGTGTTGGGAGCATAGCTCAGTGATGTAACACTTGCCTAACATTTTTGAGGCCCTGAGTTGGGTCCCCAGCACCATAAAAAATAAATAAAAAATTAAAAACCAGTTCTAACCCTCAGCACCAAAGTAAGTAAATATATTTTTAAAAAACACTAGTATTGGTTTAGGGGTGTAGCTCAATGGTAGAATGCCTACTTAGCATACAAGAAGCCCTAGTTCCTTTATTTTTATTTATTTATTTTTTTTCCGGCACCTGGGATTGAACTCAGCCTCATGCCTGCCAGACAGGCTCTTAAGCCACTGAGCCAAACTTCCAGCCCTCGTTTTTGAGGCAGGGTTGCACTATGTAGCTCATGCTGGCCTCGCGCTCACGTTGTAGCCCAAGCCGGCCTTGAACTCACAACGCTCCACCTACCTCAGCCTCCCCGAGTGCTGGGATTAAAAGCGTGCACCACCACGCCTGGCTATGAAGCCCTAGTTCAATCATCACTTCCCCACAAAAATAAATGTCCAGGACCTGAAAGGAAAAACCTCTCGTGCTAGCACCAAAACGTGGGACATGGGAGCTTTTGTGTGGGGCTATTCCATGGCAGGTTAATTCACCTTCCTTAGTGAAGGAAAGCCCTCTAGGCATCCTTGGTCAGATCCCAGGAGGATCTGGGTCTGTCTGGTATGCTTGGAGTAACAAGGAGCACTAAGGGTCACCACAAAATACACTTGGCAGGACAAGGTAAAATTACTCTAATCAGAAACTATTTTTGAGAGTGAAGAGTGTTTTGGGGAGAAAAATCTCTGTTGTGACTAAGATAAGGATTATTCGGGAGTGTATAAAATTTAGAAATGTTACAAGGAGAAAGTGACAGATTTGCTTTACTTAAACCAAGAATTTGTTGTAAAAAGCTGAATATATATAATTCCGTATTACTTTTATTTTTTATTTATTATTTATTTATTTATTTTTTGTGGCACCGGGGATTGAACTCACAACCTCGTGCCTGCCAGAAAGGCACTTAAGTCACTGAGCCAAAATCCTGGCCCTCCGTATTACTTTTAAATAACGTTTTGCAAAATTACAATGTACTAACATTATAATTGTTGAAGCACTAAGAGTAAGTTTCTTTTTAAATGCTAACATCAAAAGGCCTCCCCAATCTATCCTTCTACAAGCTATAAGGCTGGAAAGGTCAGCGACTAATACCAGAGGAAAATGATTAGATAAATAATACATTAGAAAAGAAAAAATAAAAATAGCATCTCTGTGTACAGCATGATGGCAATGCTAGCAAATCACCAGCAAAACACCAGCCACAGTAAATAAACTGAGAAAAGCTGCAGGCTATAAGAAAAAAAAAAATCAACTGAGTTCCCATTACTAGGGTCATTAATGTGGAAATTCCAGTAAAGAGAAAGGTGATTTACAAAAGTAACAAAGCATTAGAAACGTGTTAAAGTCAGCTCCGGATATTAAAGACTTAAGAAAAATATGAATACTGAATAGAGGATGAATACAAGATGTGAATAACAGGAAAGAAACATCTAATCCCTCACTGAGAGCACTAAATAAAAATAACACACACCTGTAATCCTAGTGCTGAAAGAGGCAGAGGCAGGAAGCTTTCAAGTTCAAATCTTACCTGGACAACTTAGTGAGACCCTATCTCAAAAAAGAAAGGGCTGAGGATATAGCTCAATGGTAGAGAGCCCTGGGTGCAATTCTCTGTCCTATGCACAAAAAGTTAAATGAGACAAGACAAGACAAAACTTCTCAAGAAAAAAAGAAAAGGCTTTAATATATCGCTGATTTAAAATTCCTGTAGTTTTTGGAACTTGACAAACTGAGATCAGAATTCATCTACAACAATAAGTAGGCAAAAATTTCAAATACATGTATCTTAATGTAATAGTAGGTTTACTCTATCAGATTTAAAAATGTATTGAACAGGAAAAGAGCCACTAGTTAATGACCATTAGAAATCTAGAAAACCACATAGGAGTCATTTTCATTCCGTGGCATACACAAGTCAAGGCATTAAAAACATAACAAATAGAAGAAAACAAAAATTATCCAAGTTGTGAGAGAAGAAAATTCGTACCTACTCAGAAGATGTGCTACATATGTAAGGCTACAATGCTTAACGAAGTAGAAATTCATGGAAAATATATTAAAATAATATAACCATATAAGGCTAATTCCTATTATATTTAATCAGGACTCAAAGGAGAAAACCTCATTTTTATACACAGAAAATGTAAACAGTAAATCAAAACGTGACATCCAGGATTACAAACAATGGAAAACTAAAACCACAACTCAGGTATCTAACCCTAACTCTCTTAGGTATCTACAGTATTGAAATGGCAAAAATAAAAGTGATCATGTTGATGGGGTCATGGAGACACAGCCATATTAAGAATTTGCCAACTACATTATACAGTAATTATTTGTTTTAGGAAAATTCTTCAGCAATGCAAAACACACAGTATAAATTCCCTTCAATGTAATAATCCATTTCTGAAAAAGCTACTCCAAACATATAACCTGCATATGTATCTGGTCGGGGGTACTGAGGCTCAAGCCCAGGGCCTAGTGCATGCGAGGCAAGTGCTCTATCACTGAGAGACACTCTCAGTAAAAGAATACAGTTCTCGAGTTCGATCCCCAGTACCCCCCCAAAAAAAGAATACAGTGCTCGTGAAGAACTTTATATTATTATTGGTAATGGTGAGAAAAATGGAACAACCTAAATACCAAGAAGCAAGTCTCATGGGAGTCTGGCAGGAAGGGAATCACTGAGAAAAAGACAAGAGTACCTGACATGGGAAGACAGGACTGTGAAGCAGCAGGAAGAGAAAAATTAATGACTTACAAAATTGAGTTCACTATCTACCCATTTTTCTTTTCTTTTCATTTTTTTTTTTTAAGAAATCTACCCATTTTTCAAGTTGCAAAGAATGAAAGGTGGTTTGTTTCATATAAGTATCAATGACGGGAATTTGCAAAGATATTGCATCATCTTCTAGTAAGTGATAATAGAAAACAAGAAGAATCCCAAGTGGCCAGATCCTGAAATGATCAATACCTATGAAATGCAAACATACTTCTGCTTTGTAATCTAAAGAAATCTGTGGTCAGGATGGTGACACTGGATCAACTTCCAGAGGTTGCTTCTCAACCCTGGAGTCCCAGGAAGAAGAGCCCTCTTGTACCCACTGAGCAGGTGTCAGGGTTTCTTGGTGTCTTTAGAAGAGAATCCATGCTCTAGAGGGAAGAGATAAAGTTGGTGATTGAGACCTTCTGCAGGTGACTGAACTGCCATGACCCATGCAGGACTTTCCAACTAGTCTTCATAAGGTAATACTGTCACATGATACAAATTAACTACCTGACTGACTGGCTTATATGGAAAAGAAGTCCACAAAGAACACCAATACAAATGAACAAAATTCCAGCAAGAAACAAAACTTAACCTTACAACACTGTTCTTTAAAGTAAACTATGGAGATTAAGACAAAATAAGTTCAAATACAAGAAAATATCCCAAATGATTAACAAAATATGAATAAATATGAACATGCCTAAAGCAATACAAGATCTCAGTCCAACTTCTGTTCTCCAACTACAAATTTTCATTTCTTGCCCCCTCTGAAATTAAGGGCAAATATGTATTTGCAGTGTACTTTATAAAGACAGGGATAACATTAGACAATAAGAAATATATAGAGTAGATCCATTAGCCTCAGGGTATCTTATATCTTATGACTCCTATGAGGGCTGCATGGCTAGTCAAATAAATTCTACAGTGATAAGCACTAAGACAAAGTAAGGGCTCTATACCACAAAGCCATTATGAATACAAAACACACATGCATGCATGGACCCTCCCCTGCTTCCACACAATACACACACATTCTGAGAGAGGAAGACTGTATAAACAATGTTATCTTTCTCCCCTTACGAAACTAGGTTTGTAATTTTAGTAGTGGCAACCTGACACTTAAGTTTTGGGTATTTGTAATGTCAAGACCGTAAACAGAATCTGCAAGCCCCATGGAGATTATAACAAAGAACATTTTCCTTCAACCAATTAATAAATCAAAAAGTACCCAAGTAAACACAAAACAAAGTTTTCCTGATTCTTGCAACCCTTTCTCCTTTCTTTACTCCTCTCATTTTGATAGATATAAGGTCAGGCAGCTGAAATTCAAAGAAAACCTACCAATGGCCTAATCTGTGGTAAAAAACCAAAACAAAACCTATTTCCTATTAAGACAAGCAAAGCTTGCTGAAAAGTAGATGGGCATTTTGGAATAATTTAACCAAGAATTAGAGTACACAAATGTGTGCAAAAAAAGATGTATCAAGCTTGGTATGGTGGCACATGCTTGCAATTCCTGCACTCAGTTGGTTGAGGCAGGAATGCTGTAAGTTTGAGGCCAGCCAGGGCTACATAGTGAGTTCAAGGCCAGCCTGAACTGCATAGTGAAACCTTGTCTCAAAAAAAAAAACAAAAAAAAAGGTATGAGAAGATTGGAGTCAGATAAAGAGAAACATGGGCTTTTTCCTAAATTGCAGGGTTGCTAAAGGGCAATGAAAAGAATGACATTTACTTACCATCACCCTGTCTCCACTAAAAGCCATGCTTTTAACTTTAATAAAGCAGAGGCATTTCCAGAGATTGCTAAGGTAGTAACCCTCTGAAAATTTCCAACAAGATCTTTAATAATTAGCTAGAACAACATAACGGGGTGCTTTGATACCTTTAAACCCCATCTTTCTGAACTGCTTAGTACTTGTTAAAAGGGATATATGTGATAATGATTAAACACTTTAAGAATTAACCTTGAAAGATGCTACAGGTCACAGTCCAGGACCAATTTATGGAGCTATGACTCAGAAGAAAAAGAGAAACTGAATTTGATGTAACAATTTAAAAATAAAATCCTAAACATGTAGCAGCAACAGCAGCAAGGAAAAAGAAAACAACAACAAAAAAAATCAAACGGCAGGAGTCACTTTTGCCTTAAGTCCTGAGGTGGGTAACCCACAGACCCTCAGATGTGGACTAACCGTGGCCCATTTCCGTCTGGGCGTAGGTGCCAATTATCTGAAGTCCAGTGGATGGGTGCAGCCATTTCTCTTGCTGAGCAGTGGTGCCCTGATTCAGCAAAGTGGGGATAAACATGGAGTAATTGAGGCCCACAGGTTCCACAAAATTGACCAAAAGTAGTCTACAGGAAAGAAAAGAAAAGGGTCTCAGCCTTACTCTAGAAACTACATCCTATTACCTGTTGCTGCCAAACAACAGGAGGGATGGTTAGGAAAACAGAAACTCCTTTCTTGTGAAAAACCATTCATCACCTAAAAACCAGCAGCAGGACCTGGTATCTCCTCACTATAATCATTTCCAGGCCAGACTTTCTTTTCATTTTTTTCTGGTGTAGGGTACTGAACCCAGGGCCTTACATATGTTAAACATAAGCTCTATCACTCAGCCTTGCCCCAGTCTCCAGAATTCCTTTTAAAATTCTATGCTCAAAGCCAGGTGTGGTAGCACACACCTGTAATTCCAACACTTGGGAGGCTGAGGCAGGAGAATTCTCATGAGTTTGAGGTCAGTCTGGACTACATACTGAGTTCAAGGTCAGCCTGAACTATATAGTGGGACTTTGTCTCATAAATAAATGAATAAATAAATAAGCCAGGCAAGGTGGTGCACACTTGTAATCCCAGCACTCAGAAGGCTGAAGCAGGAGGATCACTGAGAGTTTGAGGCCAGCCTAGGCTACAAAGTGACTTCAAAGCTAGCTTAAACTACAGTGAGACCCTGTCTCAAAAAATAAATACATAAATTTATTTAAAATTCTACGCTCAATCTAAAGATACTGGTTTTGTTGATATTTGTTTTACTAGCTGGATATTTTATTTGTTTGATGGTACTGGGGTCTCAAGCATGCCAACCCTGTGCTCTACCAACTGAACTACCCCCTATTCCCAAAGAACAACTTTAAAAACCTAAAAATGATAACAAAATATGACTGACCCTCATTAGAATTTCAAAGCACTGTAAAGAACATTTTACAGTTTTCATACCAAACAGTATAGTTAAAAGGCAAAATTACCGTAATGTTCAGTAAAACTTTTATATTCCATAAATAGCAAGGTCTCACTCTCTTCAGGGCTGAAAAGAATAGTTCTTACTATTCAATTTAAGAACTTTAGTATATGTGCAGCCGAAGCAAGCACCAATTTAAGAACCGTAAAAGTATCTTACTAACACTGAATTCACTTCAAAATGGGCTTGTATTATTTTGGGATAGGAAAAATGATGAAAAAGAGAACATTAAATGCTCCAAATCCTCAGAAATATTACTGTATTTCATCAATTCTAGCACTCTCCTCCCAATTTTATTTTGTTTATTTTGTTTTGTGGCACTGGGGATTGAACTCACAACCTCGCGCCTGACAGGCAGGCGCTTAAGCCACTGAGCCAAACTCCCGGCCCTAGTGTTTTGAAGCAGGGTCGCACTATGTAGCTTAGGCCAGCCTTGCTTTGCTTGCTTTGCGCTCATGCTGTAGCCCAAACCAGCCTCGAACTCACAATGCTTCTCCTATGTCAGCCTCCCAAGTGCTGGGATTAAAGGCGTGTGCCACCACACCAGGCTTCTCCTCCCAATTTTAGCATTCAAGAAATCCAACTCATCTCACGATAAGTACTTTTTTCTTAGTGGTAAACAAAACATTGATATGAGTTTACAATACCAATGGGATTACATGCTGGAGGCTGATTTGATGGCTTACAGTACCTGCAAAGATTTTCAGTCTCCTCTAATTTACACGGATCTCCCTGTCACATCCTTGGGGAATTGGAAGGGGGTCAAAGGGTGTATCAAAGTTTGTACTTTAATATTTCAAGAGAAATATGGTATACAAAACAACTGGTTGGCAGGACCCGGTAGCACATACCTGTAATTCCAGCACTCCCAGAACTTAGGGTGAGGCGGAATAGTGAGTATGAGGCTTTTGTGAGCTACAATGAATTCAAGGCCAGCCTGGACTGTACGGCAAGCCGCTGTCTCAAAAATAAAAAAAATAACAAACAACAACAAAACAAAAAATCCATAACTGGCTGAAGTCCATAGATCTTTAGCTTACATAATGGGCTCTGTTCTGGTGAAGTCTGGTTACATACTATGAACTATCACAGGTATGAAATCGTCTGAACTAACTTGGAAATAAGATGCATTACCCATTAAAAGAAAACCTAAAACATCAACCTCTCTCTTCTTTGACTTCATTTGAAGGAGGTATATACTCTTACTAAATTTTACAAGTTTACAAACCTAACTCAGGTCATTTGGTAACATAAATCTAATAGGACTTACTCTATCTCAATATCCCCAGTTTAGGGCCGGGAGTTTGGCTCAGTGCCTTAAGCGCCTGCCCTGGCAGGCGCGAGGTTGTGAGTTCGATCCCCGGTGCCGCAAAAAAAAAACAACAACAACAACAACAACAACATCAATATCCCCAGTCACAGTTACACACTTTACAGGAAAAAATGAACATTGGAAGTTGCTGAGTACTCTGATTTGGGCCACTAAAAATAAGTATTTTTGATAACTGAAGTGAATGGAGCTCTGAGCAAAGTTCTAAGGTCAGAGTACACCATTTCACCTTTGCAGTAATAACCAAGTCAAGCTGAAAACAGATAAAGTAGAGGCAGTAAGGGAGGAATAACCATTAATACACAGAGGCAGAACTTCTAACATACTTCATTTATCTTGATTCTTCAAAGTATATCATTCAAGGGCTGGGAGTTTGGCTCAGTGGCTTAAGCGCCTGCCCCGGCAGGTGCGAGGTTGTGAGTTCAATCCCCAGTACCGCAAAAAAAATAAAAAATAAAAATAAAAAATAAACTGAAGCAGAAAAACATTTTTCAATCCCCGGTGCACAAAGTATATCATTCATGAAATTTAATCTGTTCTTTGTAGTGCTTGGGAATGAACCCACAGCCTTGTGCTTCCTAGGCAAGTGCTTTACCACTGAGCCACACACCTCTGCCTCAAATTTTATTTTTACTGATGAAATATTGAGAGTTCCTCTAAAATGTAGAAACGCAAAAGAGGAAATACCAAGGAATAAATGAGAACGGTAACATGAAAAAAAGTGTAACAGACTACAGCCCCCCCCCCAAGAAATCTTAAAGTAGTATAATTAAAAACCAAAGCACAACAAAAATGGATGCCCTAAAAAAAGACATAGGTTTAGGACCCAGACAGGCTTTTATAAATACAACAGACATTTAAACACTGTCATTATATCCAACAAAGCCGGATTCTTAGAGTACTTCACATTCACTCTTAAGTTTGATGTTCTGTTTTACCCATCCTCGTATTTGTTAAACTTAAGACCCACATTATCATATGAAAATATATCTACTGCCCCAAAATATTTAAACGTTTGGTCTTGCAATGGAAAAAATTCCTTCCAAAATTGGAATTTAGCAGGTCTCCTTTTTACAAAAGGCAAGCTCATTTTGCATTTAAAATTGAGATGCTGGGGGAAAATACATTTTTAAGTAACATCCTTGGGACTGAGTTCTGGACAATAAGAACAAATACTCCAGCATCTCCATTCATAATCAGCATCCTACAAATACATCATTCCACTTAAAAGGCATAGATACAAAAGT
>RJWM01039595.1:0-16011 GCA_004363535.1 Dasyprocta punctata
AGGCGGAGCGTTGTGAGTTCGAGGCCGGCTTGGGCTACAATGTGGCGCAAGGCCGACCTGAGCTACATAGTGCGACCCTGCCTCAAAAAAACCAGGGCCGGGAGTTTGGCTCAGTGGCTTAAGCGCCTGCCCTGGCAGGCGCAAGGCTGTAAGTTCAATCCCCGGTGCCGCAAAAAAAAAAAAAAAAAAAAAAAAAAAATTTAGGTCTGGGGATGTAACTCAGTGGTAGAGTGCTTGTCTAGCATGCATAAGGCCCTGAGTTCAATACCAAGTACCAAATAAATAGATAAATAAATAAAAGTAAAATTTTAAAAAGAGCTGGGTTTGCAGCTCAGTAGTAAAGAGCTTGTCTAGTTTGTACAAAGTTCAGAGTTCAATCTCCAGTATAGGAGAAAAAACAAGCAGTAAACAATTGGCAGCTTAAAGTGTCTAATAATTGTTCAGTTGGTTGGTATTTTGCAGCTGACTTTATTCTGATGCCTTTTACTGACAGGTATGTGAGGAAGCGAGATGTCCCAATATTGGAGAGTGCTGGGGAGGCGGTGAATACGCCACTGCCACAGCCACGATCATGGTAAAGCCAGCTCCGCCTCCAGCGCTAGTGTAGAAATGGAGTAGCTCCTGTGCCCCCCTCAACATGTGCCGCGTGAACCTCTGCTCTCACATTTCATTACAAAGGAGTTTATGAGAAGTACAAGGAAATAAAAGCTAACCTGTTATGTATCACCTTCTCTGAATCAACCAGTAGTGCTTCTCCCATCTGTCTGATAGCTACCTGTGTGCTGCCTTGAGACGCCTCTTCTGTTCACTTTTGGAAACATTTTTCCTGATAACATCTTATGTGCTTCTGTCTTATCTATTTGACGAGAAGGAGCTGTGCCTTCCATTTAACGTAGATCTGCACACTGATCCGTTGGTTGTAGAGGGAGGGAACGAGGAAGTTACAACAGTGAAGATGTGTTATGTACATGTTCTAATACCCACGATGGGTGTGATCAGTGTGTACTGCAGACAGGCAAATCCTACTTACTGAGGAGATACGAGGAGATCATCACACGTTATGAAGAGTATCTGTACAACAGATACCCTGATACTTGCCTTAGCTTTGAAGTCCCCTATCTGTTCCCTAAACCTGTATTAGGATCCCAGTTTTAAGTTGAATTTTAAAATTTGGGTTGTATGTCCCTTCCCAGGTCCTATCACCTCTCCTTTTCCCTTAACACTATTAATTCTGGATTTGTCATTTCTTTTTCTTTCTGGTTTTACATGTTTATAATCATTAATGATATACTCTATGCATTGCAGATTTTTATAAATGGACTTAATCTCTTCATGTTGTGTGCCACTTGCTTTCAACATGCTGTTTCAGAGGGCCATCTGTCTATCTGACTTGAATCTCTGTTCTAGTTGATGGGTGACACATGCACGAGAGGTTGCCGATTTTGTTCTGTGAAGACTGCAAGAAACCCACCTCCCCTGGACGCCAGCGAGCCCTACAACACCGCCCAGGCCATCGCAGCGTGGGGCCTGGACTATGTCGTCCTGACGTCTGTAGATCGAGATGGTTAGTGTCACCGTGGCCTCTGCCCGCAGCTGGCTTTTCCCATGTGGTGACATCACCTTGAGCAGTGGGTTTTCTTTCTAGATCTACCTGATGGGGGAGCCGAGCACATTGCAAAGACTGTGTCATACTTGAAGGAAAGGTACTTGGTTTTGCATTTGTTTGTATACTTTAAGGACCTTTTGGACTCCTGTGATTTCAGTTTAAGGCCTTTTCCTTAAAGCAATGATTATTAACCTTGTGAGGGATTTCATCTTGCCAAAAATCTGCTGGAAAATCTCCAGAAAGCATATTCGTGCACAGAGATACATATAGTATTTGCAGAAAACGTTAAGAGTTCAGTGACATGAATGTGTCCTTGGACCATTGGTACATAGAGCCCCCTCCCCTGCTTCATATTTGAGTGAGTCTAGACTGAGCACTGTACTGTGCTATGCTTTGCTTTCTTGAGATGGGGTCTCACTATGTAGCCCAGGATGGCCTTGAACTCACAGCGATCCTCCTGCCTTAGCCTCCCAAATGCTGGAATTACAGACATGTGCCACCATGCCTGGCAAAAGCTGAGTCTTTTTTTTTTTCTTTTTTTTTTGAGACAGGGTCTCACTGTACAGTTCAGGCTGGCCTTAAGCTCACTTTGTAGCCCAGGCTGGTCTCAAATTTGCAACAATTCTCCTGCCTCAATCTTCTGAGTGCTGTGATTACAGGCATGCACCATCACATCTGGCTAAAACTGAGTGATTTCTTAAAAATTGTTAAACTGTAGTCTTCTGAGCACTGGTTTGATTAATCATCATTTTAAAGTACTTAGAATGAAATAAACTCCAACACTGTAAAAATATATATTTCTTGACACAGGTTTCATCCATATTTATATGCCCTGGAGATTTTACCTATAATCCACATTTTTACTAATATTTTAATACTATGCATTTAAAATAGCATTTAAAAAGGGATTTGCGAGCTGGGTTTGGTGGCACATGCCTGTAATCCCAGCACTTGGGAGGCTGAGGCAGGAGAATTGCCACAAGTTTGAGGTCAGCCTTGGCTACATAGTGAGTTCACGGGCAGCCTGAACTATATAGCAAAATCCTGTCTCAAAAAAAAGGGATATGCAAGCCAGACATGGTGTTACATACCTATAATCCCAGCACTCAGGAGGCTGAGGTAGAAGGATCACTGGGAGTTTAAGGCCAGCCTAAACTGCATAGTGAGACTGTCTCAAAAACTAAGAAACAAACAAACAAACAAAAAAAAGACAGAGAGATGTTCCTTTCTTATACCTCATTGCTAGTCTATAACATCTAGCATACTTAGTAAATGTTTTTCCAATGATTTCCCATTATTTCCTATTTTCCATTTATTATAGTTCATTTAAAAAAAAATGTTTACAACCCACTGACTTTCTAAGCCATGAATGGGTCTCAACTTGCAGTTTTAAAAAAAAGTGAAGCCAGCGTGGTGGGATGTACCTGTAATCCCAGTTCTCAGGAGACTGAGGTAGGAGGATCACAAGTTCCAGGCCATCCTGGACTGCTTAGCAATACCCTGTCTCAAAATAAAAAAATGAAAAGGACTGGGGACATAGCTCAGTGTGGAGCATTTGCCCAGCACGCAGAGGACTGAGTCAGGTCCCCAACAGAATTAAAGGACACGCCTTTTCATGAGGGGGTCTGTGTGTGGTCTTTCCTGTTTTCTCAGTGGTAGGTACTTTCTGTAGGTACTTTGCCACTGGCTTTGTGAAAAAATTGGTCAGTGCTGAATTATTTCTGGTCATTATCAAGGAGAATAGCTCTGTGACCTAGTTGACATTGTAATGCTTGAGTGAATAGACACAGCTACAATATAAATAAAAAGATTAATGTTTAGCTTATACTTCTAAGCAAATTCATAATTCAGCCGCCCAGAAAAGTTTTTTAGAAACTCATAGCACTTGTAAAGTATTTGCCTAGAGCCAGCCATGGTGGCACACGTCTGTAATCCCAGCACTTGGGAGGCTGAGGCAGGAGGATCACCATGAATTTGAGGCCAGCCTGGGCCACATAGTAAGTTCAAGGTCAACCTAAACTACATAGTGAGACCCTATCTCAAAAAGAAAAAAAAAAAAATTTGCCTAGGGAAAGGGAGAACACTACTTGATGAATTGTAAAATAAATCAATTGAAGCAATAAGGTAATATTTGCATTCACTTAAATATCCCAATTTATGTTCTAAACAGGATTTTAGGATTCAAATATTTCATATTTATTCCCTTTAAATGATTTTACTTTAGCCGGGTGTGGTGGCGCATGCCTTTAATCCCAGCACTCGGGAGGCTGAGGTAGGTGGAGCCTTGTGAGTTCAAGGCCGGCTTGGGCTACAAGGTGAGCACAAGGCCGGCCTGAGCTACGCAGTGTGACCCTGCCTCAAAAAACTAGGGCCGGGAGTTTGGCTCAGTGACTTAAGTGCCTGTCTGACAGGTGCAAGGCTGTGAGTTCAATCCCTGGTGCCGCAAAAAAAAAAAAAAATAATAAAATAAAATAAAATAAATGATTTTACTTTGTAACTGATTCTTTTTTTTTTTTTTTTTTTTGAGTGCTAGGAATTGAACTCAGGATCTTGCACTTGCCAGGCAGGTGCTGTGCTGCTGAGCTATATTCCTGTTCCCTGATTTTCATTTTTAAGTACTCAAATTAGGTTTAAAAGTCTATACAGTTTTTTTGTTTTTGTTTTTGTTTTTTTTGTGGCACCAGGGATCAAACTCACAGCCTCACACCTGCCAGACAGGCACTTAAGCCACTGAGCCAAACTCCCGGCCCTAGTTTTTTGAGGCAGGGTCACACTGTGTAGCTCAGACCAGTCTTGTGCTCACGTTGTAGCCCAACCTGGGCTCGAACTCACAACGCTCCTACCTCAGCCTCCCAAGTGCGGGGATTAAAGGCATGCACCATCATGCCCGGCTTATACAGTTTTAAACTGGGCATGATAGTGCACACCCGTAATCTCATCACTTTAGGGGGCTGAGAAAAGAGGATCTCAAATTCCAGTCTCATTTGGGCAATTTGGTGAGATCTTGTTTCATAATAAAAAATACAAAAAAGGGGCTGGACAGCACTCAGGAGGCAGAGGCAGTGGCAGGAGAATCACTGCAAGTTTGAGGCCAGCCTTGACTACAGAATGAGTCAAGGCCAGTCTTCAGTATACAGTGAGACTGTGTCCCAAAAAAACAAAGGACTCCAGAAAGAGAAAGAGATGGGCCTCTCGGGAACCCGCCCCACTGGGCCTGTGTGGCACACCAGAAAACAACTAGTCTGCCTTCCAGGGGCCTGCGCAACCTGCGTGGACTCCAGGAAGAGAAAGAGGCCTGGGGCTGGCAGCCTGGGTGTCTCTTTGGAAGATTACAGTACCAATGTAGCAAAATGGGGGATTCTCTTCTGTCTTGTCTTTGAGGCCCAATGTTGTTCTCATTGTTTTGCTTTATTCTGATTAATTTTTTTGGCCTTATTTTATACTGTGTTTTTTTTGGTTTTATTGTGGGTTTTTTTTTTTCTTTTTGTTTGGTTTGATTTTACTATACCTGTTGAAATGATCAACTATTCTGAAAATAACAAGATATACTATAGTAGCTATTGTTTTCATAGTATCTTTTAAGTTCTGTACCAGCTCTACTGCTTTGTTTTGATTGACTTTGTTCTGTTATGTTTTGTTGGGTTTTACTATCTTTAAAATAAAAAAACAAACAAAGGGGTTGGGGATGTACCTCTGTGGTAGAGCACTCCTGGGTTCAATCCTCAGTGTCACACACATGCACAAAAGTCTAGGAGAGGGCTGGGGATATAGCTCAGTGGCACAAGCACCTGCCTGATAAGCGCAAGGTCCTGAGTTTGAGCCCTGGTACCAAAAAAAAAAAAAAAAATTAGGTAATCTCAAATTTTATTCTGACTACTAAAAAATTGTTTGTAAACCAGGCGTGGTGGCGCACGCCTTTAATCCCAGCACTCGGGAGGCTTAGGTAGGAGGAGCATTGTGAGATCAAGGCCCGCTTGGGCTACAATGCCACCGCAAGGCTGGCCTGAGCTACATAGTGCGACCCTGCTTCAAAAAACTAGGGCCAGGAGTTTGGCTCAGTGTCTTAAGCGTCTGTCTGGCAGGCATGAAGCTGTGAGTTCAATCCCCGGTGCTGCAAAAAAAAAAAGTTTGTATTCTGATTGTTATTTTCATGCAAATGTATTTTAACCATTGTGTACGTACCATTGTATGTTTTTATTTTTTCATGTAACAGTTCATGTATGAACTCTTGTACACCCAGGCTCTGCTTAGCAAAGTTCTAAGGGTCACTGTGTTGTCACCGATACTGGTTGAGTACTAATTTGTTTCAAGTAACAGCGCTGCCAGTTCTTTTCCTAAGTTTGATACATCTCTCGTTTTCCCCCCAGGAATCCAAAAATTCTTGTGGAGTGCCTCACCCCTGATTTCCGAGGAGATCTGAAGGCAATAGAAAAGGTTGCCCTGTCGGGATTGGATGTTTATGCGCACAATGTAGAGACAGTTCCGGAGCTGCAGAGGTGAGCTCCTGTACAGCCGCGCCGGGAAGCTGGGGGAGTCACGCTGTTCTAACGTGTTCTCACTTTTCAGTGCCAAACTTTGCAACCGACTTTTCCAAACTAAACTACCTTCCTTCTTCCTCCTTCCCTCTCGCCTTTTCCTTCCTTCCATTTTTCTTTTCTCCCGTCCTTCTTCTGTTATAGAAAAATCAGAAAATATAGCCAAAATAACAATGTAAGTATCACCCATATTTCCACCTAGGAATATCAGTAACTGCCACCTCAGTGTTTATATTTATGCATGTAAATGCATGCACTAAGGTGGTAGTGCGCCACCCCCACCCCACCCACCCCCACCCCCAGCTCCAAAGAACAGTTTTCAAATGGAAGAAAAGTATACTCAAACAACTGCTTTGGCTATCATTACAAAAAAAGTTTAAAATACATTTGCGGGTGGGTGTAGCTTAGTAGTAGAACACTTGGAAAGTATGTGCAAGATTCTGGGTTCTAGTCTCAATGTTCAAAAAAACCCACACATACACGCAGGTGATCAAAATATATGAATGTTTAAATTTTAAATTTTTACTACAGTAAAAAACATTGTCATTCATCCTTCCCGAAAATAGTTCCCCTTACTTTGAAAACACTTATCCCATCCTACTTGCGACTTTCTGAAGCAGTTCTAAAAATCCTTTTGTGAGTGTCTTTATGAGGCATGATCAAAAATAGTGACTATTGCAGCAGAGTACCCTCTGACAGAAAAGTAGGCTTGTGAAAACACTGCAGCGTGTCCTCACCCACCTTGTGTATGGGATCTGGCCCCATGTGTCTTCTGGTTCTTTCCAAAGGCAACATGACCATGAAAAGTAAATGTTTTTAACTCATTCAGGATATGGAGACAGCCATAGCAGTGCAACTAAAGACAAGAAAGAGGACTCTCAGGGTGCTGCAGACAGTGCCAAGAATGATGAGATAAGCGTGTCTAAAGTGAGAAGTATTTTGAGGGGCATAAATTGGTGATTTATTACAATAAACTTCTAAAATTTAAACATTCACCATAGTTTCAAATATACCACATAGAATGTATCTTGCATAATGTATGTATATATCTGTAATACATACAGCTGTAATATATCTAGCAAACAATGCAGCAGAAAAACGGATACTGTTCAGATGTATTTTAAATATCCCTTAAAAAGCAGACACTATTTCTTTAGTCTTTATAGTAATTTTAGTAATTAGGAGTAAAGATTGTTATTCCACATAATGACTATATTCTTTTTTCTTTTTCTTTCTTTTTTTTTTTTTTTTTGTTTGGTCTTCTTGAGACACAAGGTTTCACTATGCAGTTCAGGCTGGCCTTGAACTCATTTTTGTAGCCCAGGCTGGCCTCGAACTCACAGCAGTCCTCCTGCCCCAGCCTCCTGAGTGCTGGATTACTGGCATGCGCCACTATTCCTGCCTATATTAAGTTTTTAAAATATGAAAATTATAAATTTCAGGCAAGACTAACAATGTTCATTTCCTTTAATTTTAGAAAAGTATTTGGCTGTGATTTTATTAGCTTCTATACATTATTCTGTGCATAAAACATAAGAAAAGTTTTGAATAAACAGTATAAGCATTTCTACTAAATCACAAGCACTGTAGAACATAAATTCAGTGGAGAAGTACTTTTAAAATAATAACTTTTTTTTTTTGTGGCATCGGGGATCAAACTCACAACTTGCGCCTGCCAGGCAGGCGCTTAAGCCACACTGAGCCAAACTCCCGGCCCTAGTTTTTTGAGGCAGGGTCGCACTAAGTAGCTCAGACCAGCCTTGCACTCACGTCGTAGCCCAAGCCAGCCTCGAACTCACAACACTCCTCCTACCTCAGCCTCCTGAGTGCTGGGATTAAAGGCGTGCGCCACCACGCCCAGCCCAATAATAACTTTTATTTACTTTTTTTTTTTTTTTGAGACCGGTTCTTACTGCGTAGTATAGGCTGACTTTGAATATACTATGTAGCCTACACTGGCCTCGAACTTGTAGCAGTCCTCCTGCCTCAGCCTCCCTACTGCTGGGATGATGGGGTACACCACCACGCCTGCCTTCGTAATAACTTTTTATACTGTTGGTTTTGTGGTTATTTTTAAATTGATACATTTTTTTCTTCCAGTCTCTGATTTTAAAAAAGCAACAACAAATTGATTACAGAAAATAAAGCTGCATTAGAATCCAACTGAATGCCATCAGCAACTTGCTGGCCTTTGCCTTTCTCCCCCGGAAGCCGGGGTGGTTCCGCCTTTGTTGAAGCCTGGCCCTACCCTGGCATGGCCAGCAGTGGGTGCCAAATGCCCTGGTTTCACTTAAGAAGCCGCAGCATTTCCAGTGAAAATTCCAGAACCGTGCAGTGTGGCGACCTCGCCAGCAGAGGGCGCCGAGGCTTTAGAAAAAAAGGCGCATAAGTTTCAGCCCCCTGAATGTGTCTTAGGTTCGTTTTTCTTTGTTCAATATAGAGATTGTCTTACTTTTGCCTTTTTTCTCTTGTCTTTCGACAGCCCCTGATAGTCTTTAAATTTGAGCTTCAGAACTCTTATTTAAAATGACTTCTCCCGGGTTTTGGCACCAAAATAAATAAATAAAATAAAATAAAATGACTGCTTCTATTCTACTCTTCTCTTCCCTGAAGAAAACTTAAATGTCAGCAGAGCTAGGAAGGCCACAGAAGCCTCGTTTTCTGTTCTAAAGTAACAGGCATTTGCCGTCAAGTGCTACCATTGAACAGTGTAAGGACAGGTATGGTGACGTGTGCATTGCACTTTGCCGGACTTTCGGGTTGCCTCCCTGACTGTGGACGTGCTTGAACTCGTCACTCTCGCTGACAACAGCGCCACTGTCTTCCAGAAAAGTTCGGGATCCTCGGGCCAACTTCGACCAGTCTCTGCGCGTGCTCAGACACGCCAAGGAGGTCCAGCCGGCTGTTATTTCGAAAACATCAATAATGTTGGGTTTGGGCGAGAATGACGAGCAAGTGTATGCAACAATGAAAGGTAAAGAAACTAGAAAATGGAAAACGTTCGCATTTAATTGGAGTCACAGCAGGAGCCCCACTTCGAAGGCCCCGTCCAATTCCTGGCCTCCTTAGGCCCCGGGCATAGCACACCTGGTACGTGTGAGGCCCTGGGTTCGATTCCCACACTCACAAAAGTATGTGGTTGTAAATTCAACATGAAAGGCCAGTGTGCTTTCTTACACCTCCATGGAATGACACACATGCAGCTCGGGCTAGGCAGTTTCTGTCCCTTTTTGCGGGGATTGGCACACTGGAGAGTAAACATCCATCCTAGGCAAGCACTCTGACTGAACTACCTCCCCAGCCCTTTGTTTAAATTTTATTTTGGAACAAGCTCTGTTGAGTTGCCCACTCTCTGCTCAGTCTCCCCAGTGCCAGGGTTACAGGGGTGCACCACCGCGCCCACTCCAAGCCCCTGCTTGCCAGCACTGGCTCTCAACCCCCAGGCTTGCGCATGCCAGGCAGATAGCTATCGCTGAGTACATCCCTGCCCCGGCCTCCAGCTTTCCCGCCTCCTGCCTCAGCCTTCTGAGTAGCTGGGATTCCAGCATCCACCACCATACCTAGCTGAAGTTTTTATCCCATTTTACTCCTCACCCATTCAGCCAATGAAAAATTATTTCATCCACTTCTCACATTCTCTCTCGTTCTCCTTTCTCTTTACTTTTCATCGTACTGGGAACTGAACCCAAGGCCTTCACACTGAAATATCTCCTCAGGTCTTTTTGTGTTTTATTCTGATACAGAGTCTTGCTAAATTGCTGAGCTGCCCAGCCTGGGCTTGCGTGTCCTCCTGCCTCAGCCCCGGAGCACTGAGATGCCAGGCGTGTGCCACCGTGCCCGGCCCATGCATCTTTTTCACTGGACAGTTTTTGAGAGCCAGCCAGGTACCAGGCATTGACAATTCACAGATGACTAAGACCAGGCCAGGCCTCTGCGGAGCGCCTGGGTGGAGCATTGTCGTGTAACACGGAGTACTTCGGACCTCGCCGAGCCTCTTTCTCATACGCCCATTTGCTTTGTGACTGTTGGCCTTTCTTTTTCTTATTCTTTCTATGCATTTTGTTTTTTGAGTCAGTCTTGCTATGTAGCCCAAGCTGGCCTCAAACTCACAGCAGTGCTCCTACCTTAGCCTCCCAAGTGCTGGGATTACAGGCATGCGCCACCATGTCTGGCCTCTTAGTCTTTTTATGTTTTTTGTTTGTTTGTTTTGTTTCACGACCTCACGCTTACCAGGCAGTGCTTACACCACTGGGCTAAATCCCCAGCCCCTCTTAGTCTTTTTAAACTTTGAAATATAAATGTTTTTATTTTCTTTGAGGGTCTTTGACCTACTTTGTAGTCAGTAGTACTTGAAAAAGCAGTAAGTTCAAATGAGTAATTCAAAGCTCCTCTTTGCTACAATGGACATGGTTCGTTCTTGGGAAGATCCTGGTACGTCAGGAGTTAAACCACGCCGGAGAGCCTGCCTTGTCCACTGAGTGAAAGCCTAGCACAGCAGCTTTGGCCTGTAGTATGGTGTTTTTAGGCTGCCTTCACCTTCCCTGCCTAGCAGACCCCTGCTCTAAACACTTGACTCCTGTCCTAGCACTGTCCACGGCATTAGGGGCCCTTGTCCTTACATCTGTCCCCCCATGCTTGTGTTAATCATTCCTGTGTGATCAGTCCTTGTCCTAGGCCCTGGCATGGAAATATCTTTGAAAGACTAGTATAACCTCCTTCTTCCATCGTGGGGATTATAGATGAGCATGTCCACCCTTATGAAACCCTCCTCAGGAAAATGATACTCTGATCTCTACCTGCTCATGGAATGTTTGCTTATTTTCCTGCAGCACTCCGTGAAGCAGATGTGGATTGTCTGACTTTGGGGCAGTATATGCAGCCCACAAAACGCCACCTGAAGGTATGGAGATTTTTTTTTTTTTTTTTTTTTTTTGTCTTTTTGAGACAGGGTCTCGCTATGCAGTTCAGGCTGGCCTTGAGCTCACTTTGTAGCCCAGGCTGGTCTCAAACTTGCAATGATCCTCCCGCCTCAGCCTCCCATGTGCTGGGATTACAGACCTGCACCATCATGCTGGGCAGTATGAAGATCTTGAATTGCCAAATGTCTCTTGGTAATTTGAATTGTATCTTCATTGTTCCCAGGTAAAAATAAGAAACTACTGGCTTTTTAGTATAATGTTCCATGTATATTTATGAGTCTCAGTTTCCATTTTATTATCTGCATAAAGCAGCTACCCTGGCATGTCTTGCTGCTATGCAAATTATGTAACTCAAGTGCACTGACAGAAAAAGCATAAACACACTGGGAAATTGCACGGAGTGACCCTTGGAGATCCTGTGTGAGTCATCTGAGGAGCCACCGTGGGAGTGAGAGGTCGGCAGTATGGCTATTTCTAGAATCTGGTGTTAGATAGTGACCCTGCGGCAGTCAGAATGCTGCGCAGAAGATCCGAGGTGAATAAGACAGCTTTGTCCTCAGGAATCGCAGATGCCTAATTCTGGACTCTACATGTTAATCAGTGCAGGAAAATACAGGTAAATTCTCTCTGGAGATGGTCCCCTCTTTGTCCCGTGGAGTGTCTAATGTCGTAGGAGATGGCCATGTTCCCGCTTTCCAGCTCCCCACGATTGCTGTCTGACGTAGGCCAGCACGGTGCTGCGGGAGGGCTGGGTAAGCCGGGGCCGGGCAGAGGTTGAGCTGA
This sequence comes from Dasyprocta punctata, assembly GCA_004363535.1. Taxonomy (NCBI): domain Eukaryota; kingdom Metazoa; phylum Chordata; class Mammalia; order Rodentia; family Dasyproctidae; genus Dasyprocta; species Dasyprocta punctata. The sequence goes on from RJWM01039595.1 coordinate 11,844, forward strand.
GGACCACTCTGAATACAGGGCATGGGCTTTCTACAGAATCAGAATCTGCGCTCCAGTGGCACAGTCGGTTAGCACACATCATTTCCACAGAATCAGAATCGTGTTGGGATAGCCCGGCATGGTGGTGCATGCCCGTAATCCCAGCACTCTGGAGGCTGAGGCAGGAGGGTCATTGTGAGTTCTAGACCAGCCTGAGCAACAAGGTGAGCTCAAGGTCAGCCTGAACTGCTCAGCGAGACTTTGTTTCAAGAAGACAAAAAAAAAAAAAAAAAAAAAGAATGGCATAGGGGAATTCTGGAATCTGATCTGAAGTGACTCTTTAAATCTAGGTTGAAGAATACATTACTCCTGAAAAGTTTAAATACTGGGAAAAGGTAGGAAGTGAACTTGGATTTCACTACACCGCAAGCGGCCCTCTGGTGCGTTCTTCCTATAAAGCAGGTGAGCTGGGCCGAGGGCGCCGTGGAGTCAGGGCCTTGGCTTTGCTTCCCATTCAGACAGGCGGCGCCGCGCAGCTGCTCCAACCACAAACACAGTACAGTAAGCTTCCCGCGGTCAGTGCCACCCCGGCCACCAAAGCCGTGAGGCAGACCGGATGGGCTCAGGTTGTCTTTTGTCAGAGAAAGAGAAGGTGCTGGCCAGAGCCGCCAAGGCCACGGCCCTCTGCCACTGTTTGTTCCTCACTGCCCCTCATGCTTGATGTGTCAGCCCCTGTGAGGAAAGCAGGACCCTTCATTTATTCCAGTGCTTTCGTGTGGGCTTTGGCTGTGGGTGATACAGAAATGGCAAAGCCCGTCAAGCATGTAATAAGGTTTTCTGGGAAATGTGTATCATTTGCAAATGATACCAGCTGCATCCCCCGAGTCCCAGTTTGAGATCAATTTAAGCACTGAAATTTGATATCATTGCTGCTCACACTGTTAATTTCTTTGTATTTTCCCCCTAGAGGTAACAGAAAAAAATTATGTATGATGTAATTTTTCACTTCTGGAATTCAGCTCTTGCCTTGAGGTTGCTCAAGCTGATTTATGAAAATAAAACATTTTTTCCAAGGGATAAAAAGTTGATAAAGGCCTCCAGAAAGTCCATGGGAACATATCCAAAGACCGAATTTAATCTAAAAAATGTGAATTTTTTTTTCCCCCTTTCAGTTGGACTTAACAATTATAGTAAAGAGCTGGGGATATAGCTCAATGCACAGCACCTGTCTGGCAAGCATGAGGTCCTGAGTTCAATTCCCAGTACCAAAAAAAACCCAATTATAATGAAGAATAAAGAGCTAGATTTTTTTGGATATGTCTAAAATATGTGATTATTATTATGGCACTGAGGATTGAACCCAGGGCCTTCTCGCTGTACTATATCATCAGCCCTCAGCCCTTTGTTTTGAGACAGGGTCTTACTAAGTCACAATCTTCCTGCCTCAGCCTCCAAGAGTGATTAGAGGTATATGCTACTACATCTGGCTGATATTATTAATGATTTCTTATATATTGGAGTCTAGATGTTTAAATTAGATGTTTAAATTAGGCGTGAATTATATTTGAAAAATTAATGTTGAAGTATTAGTAATAGTTGGTGCGTTCCTATAAAGAACTTTAAGCTGGGTGTGGTGGCATACACTTGTAATCCCAGCTGAGGCAGGAGGACTGCCGTGAGTTCAAGCCCAGCCTGGACTACCAAGTGAGACCCTGTCTCAAAAAAAAAACTTACACATTGTTTACGCTTGTTATAAAACCCAAGAATTTAATTCTACGCTGGCTGACACAAACAGTAATTACAGGTGACTTAGTCTTCAAGCAAGGCTACTGGCAAACTGAAAGTAAGGGATGAACCAATATCAGCTTCTAGAGAGGTTGATATAGAGTAATCTCATTTGAAAGAAATTTTTTTAAAGAAAAATTCCTAACGTATAAGGAAGTGAATTTTTAATGCTTTTTAAAAAATTACCAGTAAATAAGTGAATAAATAAATAAAACAAATTACCAGTAAAAGACTGGATTCTGGCCGGAGCCCTAGACAAGATGGGGGATTCGAGGCCAGTGATGGTTCCGCTCGGGCTGAGCTGCGCAGGTCGCTTGGCTGGGTGACGGCCTGGGACTCAGGGCGACTGTGTTTGGACGCGGTCATGGCAGTCTCCCGGGTGTGAGCTGACAGAGCCGGGCGTCAGACCTCTCCTAAGATCAGATCAGCCCAGAGCTCCTGACGGCCAAGGACGCCCGGAGGATGGCGCCCACAGCGTGGAGAGATCCACAGTGGCCTCAGAAGCAGGGCCTCCCTCATCCTCCTGCATGGTGTTTCTGAGAGTAAGAGTTGAGACTGTAGTGATAAAATTTTTAAAAGAAGAACAGTGAGAGCCGGGCGTGGTGGCGCACGCCTTTAATCCCAGCACTCAGGAGGCTGAGGTTGGAGGAGCGTTGTGAGTTCGAGGCCGGCTTGGGCTACAACGCAAGCGCAAGGCCGGCCTGAGCTACACAGTGTGACCCTGCCTCAAAAAACAAGGGCCGGGAGTTTGGCTCAGCAGCTTACACGCCTGTCAGGCAGGTGCGAGGTTGTGAGTTCAATCCCTGGTGCTGCAAAAAAAAAAAGAAGAAGAAGAACAGTGAGGAAAAGGGCCAAAGATACAGGAAATACTTCGAAAAATACTGTCCTTGGGATTTGAGGAGAAATGCTAGTAAGTATAAAAGTCTTCCTAAGGGAAATAGTGAAGCCCAATTCTGAAATAGTAGCACTGTTATTTACTTTAAACTCATATTAATATATTTTTGTTTTTCCCAAATAGGTGAATTTTTCCTGAAAAATCTAGTGGCTAAAAGAAAAACAGAATCCCTGTAACCCTTAGACCAGACCTGCAGGGGCGCGGGCGGCTGAGCCCCTGCTGCTGGCTGCTCCCGAGGTGTTCAGCGCGGCCGGCCTCGGTGGGTGCTCCGCTTCCTCTGTGCTGGGGGACGTCAGGAAGCTGCGCCTACGGCGTTAGAGTCGTTCATCTGGCCTTCTTCGTCTAATAAATAATCGTCTGTTGTGTAATCATGAAACATCTTTGTAAGAGTTTACTATTAACATTATAATTAATTACAATTTAACATTAACACTTCCAGGAGATTTTGCAAGTCACTATTGACTGTATTTCAATGTTACGTTTCCTTTATGAGGATAAAAAAATAGGCTTGCATGGTGGCGCATTCCTGCAATACCAGCACTTGGGAGGCCGAGGCAAGGGGATCGAAAGTTCAAGCCTGGCCTGGGAAACTTAGCTATTTAGTGAGACCTGGCCTAAAAATGAAAAATAAAAAAGGCTAAGAATGTAGCTCAGTTAAAAGAGAACAGAGTTCAATCCTCAGTACTGAAAAAAGAAACATCTCGCAATCTCAGGATGTTTCTCAATTAAATTTAAACTTGAAAGAAAAGCAGGAAATGCTTGAGTAAAAATGGACTCGCAGGTAGCCTTGTTTTGACGCGTCATGTGCTTCGTGCTGCTCAGCTGACGTTACACCGAGGCCACAAGGCGGGAGACGGGTGCCAGGTCCCCTGTGCTGCAGAGCCTCGCTCGCTCCCTCAAGGTGGCAAGAGCAGCCAAAATGGAGTTTTATTTTGGTTTTGTTTCCTGAGATAGGGTCTCACCGTGTAGTTCAGGCTGGCCTTGAACTTGTGATTCTTCTGCCTCAGCCTCCCCAGTGCTCGGGTCACAGGCATGCACCATCACCCCAAACTGGAATTTTAGAAGGCCAGGGCAGGACCTTTGATCTAAACAGTGAGATGACTGTGCACGTATACGAAGTGCATCTGAACAGACAGACATGGCAAGAAGTCTATGCAGAAATCTAGAGCTGGAGTTAGTGGTGCACATCTGTAATCCCATCACTCTGGGAGGCTGAGGCAGGAGGATCACAAGTTTGAACCCAGACTGAGCAACTCAGACCCCGTTTCAAAATAAAAAAGGAAGAGGAGCTGGGGGATGTGGCTCAGTGGGAAGGCCCTGTGTTCAATCCCCAGAACGGGGGAAAACGGGCAGCACAGGTTTCTACTGCATCAGTGGTCTCCCGTATTGAGACTGTGTCTTTGGCATATTTCAGTGTGTGTGCTCTTTCTCTGTGCAGAATGATGGCGTTCGTTTTTAAAAATGAAAGCGATAAAACCACAGTTTCTAAAATGTGATGCAGAGCAATGT
>RJWM01039596.1:0-16013 GCA_004363535.1 Dasyprocta punctata
GGTCTCAAGTTTGATCCCCGGTACCAAAAAAAAAAAAAAAAAAAAAAATTAAGTCATAGAAGATTGTAAGAACATGGTAAGATTGAAATAAAAAAAGTTAATGAATAAAAGAAAATTAGTAGTGTGACATAACAATAGTAGGTAAAACCAACTAGGAAGAGATACATAATGAGTAGAGATTAAATTAGAAGAAAAAAAATTACTGAGGAAACAAGTTGAAAGAAAATGAGAAAAGGGAAAAGGAAAAACAAAAGATGATCTATTGAAACATAATTAATACTAAAAAAGCAACAAAATCGGTGAAAAACTCCAAATTCCACCAAAAAATTTGGGTCAAAAGAAAGGCTAAAAAAACTTCCTACATATTTCCACATGAGCATTTTTCTTCTAGAGCCTGCAGTCTTTAATCCAGCATGTCATATTCCACTTTGCCCCTCTGTATAGCCTGTGGGTTTGTTAGGGATCTCTCTGCTCGAGATTCCCGCTGTCTGTATACCTATTTATGCCCACTATCTAAGCTGAAACATAGGCCCAGGAAAGGTGTGGGGCTTTGGATTCTGAGGTGCCTGGCATGGATTCCTGCTCGGTTGGGACCCTTGCTGGGTACCTCACATATATTCTGGTGTCCATGATATGTGGAGGCTCATGCCAGCCTGAGGCACCCAGTGGAGACTTAAATGCACCTGGGATTGATGTGGGGAGGTTCTGGCATGCCCAGGGAGAGTGCAGGGCACTGAGTGTAGAGTCTCACAGGGGTCCTGGCATGGGTAAATCAGGCACACCTTTAGTCCTTGCTGCAAACCAATCAAAGGACTAGCCTAATACACTGGATGGAGACTGTCCAGGACTGTGGCTAGGTGCAAGATGTGCCCAGGTATGATGCCTAGCACTGAGTGGGGGCTCTAGCAGGCCCAGGGCAGCAGGTAGAGACATGGGACCTGAGCTCCCTATGGAGAGCCACACTGCCTAGGTTTGGTGCTGGATGTCAGTTTGCTGCAACCAGTGCAGCTCCTGAGGTTCTTGGGATGAAGGGCTGTGAGAGGAGGAGAAAATCAAGAAAAGACAAAGCTAGGGTCAGGTGGAGCCCTTACTCTCCTGATGGGAAGAAAGATACTGCTCAACCAGTGCTGCATGTTTATTTCTGTACTGGGAAGGATAATGTCAATTTCAGCCCCTCTGCCTAGCAACCCATTGCTTGGATTGTCTAGGAGCTTGGTGTTTTTCTGGGCTGTAGCAACTTCTTCAGTGGCTGACCCAGGAGCTCTTTGTTTTTTTGGTAGGGTCGTGTCTGGGTCATGCCCTAGGTCAATGTCCAGCTTCAAGGGCTCCCAACATCAGATAGAGTCTCCAGCAGGTCTACAAGTAGCAAAGGGCGATGAGCACTAGGTGAGAACTCAAGCAATGTCAGGTGTGAGGCATAGACTCACATGTGATCAGTGTTAGCTCTGTACCAGATGAAGGTCCTAGCTGATGTGGGACAGACTTTAGATGCCCCATGGTGACTCAGCTGTGCCCGGGACCCTAACCTAATGATTGCAGATATTTGGAGCTGGGTGCAATTGTGGATGCTGTTCACTCATTTGTCCTTACTGCTTGTGGATGGGTGAGTGGGGAGGACCCCTGGTGTGTGCTGGCAAGGATGCTGAGAGCTGCATTCATCCTCCTTGGTGCTTAAAGAGGGCATGACAATTAAGGGACTGTATAGCCTGAGTCTATTCTGGGAGGCTAGACTGCCACACTCCTTAGTTCCCTTCATCTATTTGGGAAGTTCTCAAGGTAGCTGTTCCTGGGATAGCTAAGGACTGGCCCTGCAGACAGACCCTGGAGGGCCTCTTCCCCTCTTCTTAACTTCTGTGTGTACATTTTGTTTGATCTACCAGTATCTTGTTTCAAATTGATTTTCTGTATCAGAGTATATGTCCCTCCCATGTTTCAGTTGCCTGCTTTCAGTTGATCTGTGAGTCTCTATGATGTGACTTCTCTATTCAGCCATGTTGGATCTCCCCAATTTATAGGTTTCTAAATCTATGAAGCTTTAAACTAGTTTTGTTTCATTATTACACAACAAGTGCACAATATTTTGGGATTGTTTTGTTTTGTTTTGAAACAACATCTCACTATGTAGTTTAGACAAGGCTTGAACTCACTATGCACCTCAGGGTGGCCTTGAACACTCAGAGATCCTCTGCCTCAGCCTCCTGAGTGCTGGGATTACAGCCATGTGCCACCACACTCAGCAAGTGGCTATTCTGTTTTTTTCCTTAACCACCAGGAATTGAACTCAAGCCCTTTGTAATGAACCACATCCACAGCCCCTTTTTTTATATTTTTATTATGAAAAAAGGTCTTGCTAAGTCACTGATTTACCCAGACTGGACTTGAAGTTGCCATCCTCCTCCCTCACCCTCTTAGAGTGCTGGAATTACAGATGTGCACCACTCCACCTAACTGTCCTAAAATAAAATATGAACAGAAGCCATCAGTAACTGCAGAAATCATTGGTAACTCATTTGTGACTGCAAAATAATACTTTAACCCCTAGAGAAAGACTGACTTATTCAGTAAGATATCTCATATATGCAAAGAAAAGAAATTAGGTTTCCAGTTTTTTTAAATTGACCATTGAGTATATTTTACAACATATTTATTTATTTCCACAAACTAGTTTAATGGTTTTTTACAGAAATTCTGGAAGATAATGTACTCTTAGTTGAGCTCTTTGATTCCTTTGGTGCTCCTGGAGTGACTCCTACTAGTATTAACGACCAGCTAGTCAAAGAAGGCCTAGCATCTTATGAAATAGGGTAAGTAGATGGGTAAACTTTCATTTTTTGTTTCATACATTTTAATTACAAAAAGATAATTGTACTTTTCCTGTTCCTGCATCAGAAAACACAGAGGAAAGGAATTGGAGTCTTTAGTCTAATGGAGTAGTGTGACTTTTCCCTTCATCACTAAGAAATCTTAAAATTGGAAGAAAAAAAAACATCTCAAGAGACTTCTAAGAAAAAGAGATTGGCATCTTATTTTTTAGGTTGAACATCTGCTTAGGCAGCCATTGTAACTGTCTGAGAAAGGAAATTGAAACAATGGCAGGATAGAGAATAATAGCCTAATGATAGAGTAGTCCACATTTCCTTTTGAAGAAATGGGAATTTTCTGGGTTCAAGTCGTAAGTTTTTTGTGAGGATAGTGCTGGGGATCAAACCCAGGGCCTCACACATTCTAAGCAAACATTCTACCAATAAGCTACATCCCCAGCCTCTGTAAGTGGATACTTATAATCAGGTTTAAGCCATTGTGCTCATACCTACCAGACACTGGCCAGTGCCTAAGGTGATCTGAGAAGCAAAGGAGCAGAGCTAAAGGACAGACGGAAGGCTTTGAAGATCATGACAAAGAATTCTTCCATAATAAAGATTTGTACATGGGAGTGGGTGCTGCAGAAGAATTCATATATGGCCCTCAGGAAAGCCCACAGTTGGATAGTACCTACACATAATGACTGTCAGCTTAAGCTAGCCTAACGGTGACATCTACCAGAGGCTTCCAGTGATGCCTCCTACAGTGCTCCTCTTTGGTCTAGCTCCTACTCTTACTTTGACACAGGTGAAGCTAGAAGCAGAATAAAAGAGGGCCTGGGCTTTTTCTACTGAAAGTCTTGAGGGAAGAAAGAAATGAGCGCGTTTAAGCTATGTTGGGTCAAGTTTTTCTATATAAACATAATTTATAACAAATACAATTTATAACAACAGTATGACTTGAAACATAGTAAAAATTCTCTCTTTTTAAGTACACAGGTAAGTGATTTAACATAGTAGACTATTCTATAACTACATGCTATATATTAAAACGTAGTCATGGGTCATTACAGTCAAGATACAGAATACCATCCCACATAGTTCATTTGTGCCTTTTCCGATCAGTCCCTTTCTTCTCCAGTGCCTAGCAGCCACTGATCTAGTTTTTATTCTTACATTTCAGACTTTCCCACAACTTTATATAAGCAATAATAAAATATCTTGCCCTTTGTGTCTAACTTCTTTCATTTTTCCATGGCACTTTAGATAGTCTCTAATGTTGCATGTATCAGTGATCCATTTCTCTTTATTGTTAGTCTTCTATATAAATGTGACACAATTTTATTCATTCAGTAATGATTAATGTTTAGGTTATTATTGCCAGTTTATTTCATGAATAAAGCTACTATGAGCAGTAAATATGTAAAAGTATCATTGCTGTTTTTGTAAGTGTAGCTTTGACTTTATAAGAAAACAGCCAAATGATATTTTAATGATGCTTGCCTTCACAAAATATAATTTTATAATATGAGAATAATTGTTGTATGCTGTTTGTAGTATAGTTTGAAACATATAGAAGCTACTAAATAAATTAGACTGCTACAAAGTTACTAAAGATTGGTAAGAACGTCGTATGAAAAGTAGTAGAGAGTTGTCCCTAAGTGTTTTTTATTAATAATAACACATTTTTTAACACCAGTAGGTCAAAGGAGGAATCAAAAGGTAAATTTTAAAAAGTTCCGAGACAAATAAAAATGGAAATACCACATATTCAAGCTTAAAAGATAAAAATAAGTGTAACAGGAAAACGTATTGTGATAAATACCTACATCACAAAGAAATATCTCAAAACAACTCAACTCTACCTCAGTGAACTATAAAAACAACAAACTGTCTTATTCACTTTCTTGTCACTGGGACAAAATACCTGACACCCATAACTTGGAGGAAAGGTTTATTCTGGCTCATGGTTTCAGTCCACAGTCAGCTGGCTCCAGTGCAGAAACAGGATGACAGAGGTTCCTGGCAGAGGAAAAGGTGCTCAACTCTTGGCAGTTTGAAAGCAGAGAGAGAAGAAGAGTCAGGCACAAGAATCCATGCTTCTGGATCATGCCTTCAGTGGCTATCTGCAACATGTCCTCACCTCAGCCCATTCAGCAGTTGAACTTATGAAGGATGAGTCCTCAGATGAGTGTAGAACCCCCATGATCCAATCAGCTACCACATACATGAAAATATAGGTGAGACATTTTAGATCTAAACCGTAACATTTCTTCCCTGGCCCCCAAAAGACTCACGTCCATCTCATCATGCAAAATGCACTTAATCCATCTCCCATAAGGCCCCACCTTCTAAATGTCCACAGCACCTCCCAACAGTGCAACCCTGGGGACCAAGCCTTCTAGAAAATGGGCCTTTGAAAGATGTTAAGCATTCAAGTCACAGCAGTAGCGTTTTCCTCACAGAGAAAACAATCCTAAAAGTCATATGGAACCTGAAGAGCCCCAGAATAAGAAAAGCAATCCCAGTTAGCAAGAGCAAAACAGGAAGCATCACAGTCTCAAATTTCAAGTTGTGTTTCAAAGATACAGTGATAAAAAATGGCATGAATGGTACAAAAACAGATATGTGATATCAGCGGGACAGAATAGAAGACACAGAAGTAACCTCAAGCACATTCAGACATCTGCTGTTTGGTGAAAGGGGCAGAAGTGTATGCTAAAGAAAAAATAGCCTCTTCAACAGTGGTGTTGGGGAAACTGGCTATATTCTTGCAGAAGATTGAAGCTAGACTCCCATCTCTTACCATGTACTAAAGCAAAGTCAATATAGATCAAAGATCTAAATATTAAAACACTTAATCTTGGAGAAGACAAAATAGGTAAGACTGAAAAGTATAGGCATATGCAAGGACTTTCTGAGCAGAGCCCCAATTGCATAAAAAATAACATCAAGAATCAACAGATGGAATCATATCAAATTAAAGCTGCTCCACAGCAAAGGAAACAACAGAGTAAAGCGGCAACCTGCAGAATAGAAAGTAAACTTTGCCAGCTACTTCTTAAGAGACTAGTATCTAAAATATATAAAAAAACTGAAAAAATAATTAGGCCCCCTCAAAATAAAGGACACAATCAAAAAAATGGGCAACTGAAATGAATAGACAGTTCTCAGAAGGAGTATAAGTAGCCAGTAAATACATGAAAAACTGTTCAGCAGTAGTGGGCATTACAGATATGCAAGTTAAATCAATACCAGGATTCTATCTTACTCTGGGAAGAAGGGCCATCATCATTAAGAAATCAAATAATAACCAATGCTGATGAGGCTGCAAAGAAAAAGGAACCCTTCCACATTATTGGTGAGGCTGAACTGATGCAATCACTGTGGAAATCGGTACAGAGAGTCCTCAAACAATTAAAAATAGAAATCTGTTTGACTCAGCTATTCCCCTTCTGGATATCTTCACAATGAGTTAAAGGCATATTACAGTGATAAATATATACTCACACATACAGTACAATTCATGATAGCTAAATGTTGGGCTATATGTGGCCTATAATGACCATCAACAGATGAATGGATAAAGAAAATGTGTATTTACACACAATGGAGTACTGCTCTGCCATAAGAAAGGATAAACTTGAGTCATTAAAGATAATCTTGAGTCATTTGTAGCAAAATAGATGTGCCTTGAGATCATGATGTTAAGTAAAATTCAAGACAAGATTAAATATTGCGTAGCTTCTCTTACAAGAAACTGAAAATATAAAAAGCAAAATAGAAGATGAATAATAGGAAACGGAGATTTTTTGCAAGTGTGAAGGGGACCAAGATATGGAGTGAGGGTTAAGGGAAGGGAGCAGGAAAAGGATGTAAAAGAATTAAGATGTGTTATGTACATGTACCAACTCCCCATGATGAATGTAATCATTATGTACTGCAAATTTGTACTGATAAAAAGGAAAAAGTGGTGCACAGCTAATATGAACTAGACGTTCATATTTCGTATCATTTTGTTTAGCTCACCTAGACTTCGATTAGTCTTTAAATTTACTGATTATTTAAGTCCATTATCCGTTTAGTTACACCATCTTTGAACTCACCTTGTTGACCTATTGTTTCCTCTTTCATCATTTCATGTTGTCCAGCTGTTTTGCTTTTCATTTCTTCCCCATCAACCCCCCATAGATGAGCTTTGGCAGAGTTTGGAGTTTGGGGATTTTTTGTTGCCTTGTCTTCTCATGTTTCTGTTGTGTGTGTGTGCACACATGCACACGTGTGCATTCACACACATGCTGAGGGTTGAGGTTCTATTAGAGTGGACAGACTTCATTGCTAGTGTGGAAACCTCTTTAGTGAGTGTCTGCTTCCCCTTGATGCACTCTGGGTGTAGCTACCTGTAGGCCAGTGGTGGCAAAGCTGTGGCATGTGTGTTGTTCTTTTAAGACAAAGATGTTAATGTATGGTTTTTTTCTGAAGTAAAACCTCAGTATTCAGGTTTAATTGCAGTGTTGGCACTTTACCATAAATGAGTGGGTTTGGAGTTGTAGTTTGGGCAGTTGTCTCTAAAAATTTCACCATCACTGGTTTAGGCCTTTGGGTCTGTCCAAAGATCTGACCATCTTTTTTAATTTGGGAAGCAAAAGGAGCAATGTAATTGGTCCACACTGAGTTCTCTAGAAATTAACCTCCTTATTGTTGATGACACAAAGACCAACCAGATATCTGCATATAGTAAAAATTGATTGCAACAAGTATGTTGCCACTGGTGGTAGTAACAAAATCAGCAACAATAATAGAGTCAAAGACAGACTGAATATTGACATACCATGAGAACCAGTATAAGTTGCCACCATAACTTACTCTTAACAATAGGGAAGAAAATCTATAATTATAATATAAACACAATGACAAACCAGATATTGACATATAGTAAATTTCTACTTAATGCAACAAATGTATCACCATTAGTGATAGAACATAATTCAACAATAATAGCAGAGTCAAGTAAATATCTAAAGATGATTAAAGTTTACTAGTAATACTAGTAAAGATGGAGGTGTTGAAGCAAAAATGGAAGAAGTAAAATATGAAAAATAAAGGAAGATGACAAGGAGAGGAAAGGGAGATAAAACTCCTATAAAGGAATAAAAGAAAATTAATAGATAAAGCTGTCTCCTAATTCCCAGAGATCTATGTATTCTTTTTGTCTTCATCAAGTTGTTTTGCACGTGTCTTAGTATCAGGTCCTTAAGAGACTGCATTTTGTTTCTGTCTCTACTTTGCTACTTTTAATCCCTCCAGATGTTTTACTAATTTTTGTTTTTATTTTTCAGATATATCCCCAAAGATAATTCTAAAAAGCATGTTGAAATATGGGATCCTTCTCTAGAAGAAATTATTTCACATGAAGTGAACAACTTAAATCCTGTATCTGTAAAATCTCTACCTAATGAGAATTTCCAGTTTCTTTATAACAAGGAACTGCCAGTGCATATATGTAATGTCATATCTCCTGAGAAGATTTACGTTCAATGGTTATTAACAGAAAACTTACTTAAGAGGTATAATATATAAAGAAAATATATGATCTACTTTCTTTCAAAGATGTAGAAGTCATAAACAGATTTTTTTTTTTGGTACCAGGAATCAAACTCACAACTTCAGCTTGCCAGGCAGACACTGTGCCACCTCACTATATCCCCAGCCCCATAAACAGAATTTTGAAAGTAGCAAAATTATTTCAACTAAATAGTCTTTATTAAAAGTATAAAAACAGTGTTTCTGTTGGTTACTTTCACTATATAAGAATTTATTTGTTCAGCAAGTTGTTATTGAGTGTCTAGACTCCATGACAGCTTATATTTAGGTGTGGGGCTAATAGTAGACAAATCTTGGCTGTCATAGAATTTAAATTTGGGTAAAAGGGGTGATTATACATACAACTTAGCATGTGGTGATAATGGTGATTGAGAAAAATAAGAAATTTGGGAAGGCAGATAATTTTACGAACGTACGGAGACAGTGACATTTGAAATGAACCCTGAGAAGGTGGGAGGGAGTGAGCTCCATAGGTAGGTTCATCTCAGACAGAGCGAAGAGCTACTTCAAAGGCCTGCATTCAAGGAAGAACATGGTGTCCAATTAGACTGCAGTGGAATGACGAGGATGAGGGCAGTAGAAAATGTGTTATAACTGAACTTTTTTATCCTTATATAGTTTAGAAGAAAAGATGATAGCAGCCTATGAAAATTCAGAATGGAAACCTATTAAATGGGAAAAAGATATGCACTGCGCTGTTAAGATCCCAAATAAAAATCAGTGGCAAAGAGGCCAAATCACCAGAGTGGTTACAGACACATTGGTAGAGGTAAGGCAGTTAACATGTTATCATGAAAATGAATTAACTTTGAATTTTTTTCCTGTGTTTACTTAATTTTTATTATGCTTTTCAGGTTTCAAAAACATTTTTAATTTTTGTCTTTCCATAGACTTAAAATTATTGTTTCCATAGGTCTTGCTGTATGACATAGGTGTTGAACTGCTAGTGAATGTTAACTGTCTAAGAAAACTTCAAGAATATCTGAAGACAATTGGAAGATTATCTGTGGAATGCTCCCTTGTTGATATAAGGTAGTTTTTAGATGAGTGAATTAGTTTTCTCCTGATCAAATGTTGATTTTAAATATTTTTCTTTTTAGATGAAGTCTTGTCAGTTTTAATTTTGATAACATGTTCCAAAATTTTCATTAGTCTGGTTAATTCAAGGTTTTAAGAAGAGATAAAGAGGAATATTTGGAGCACATAAACTTAGTGGCATTAAGGAAATACAGATGATGAGTATGAAAGGTATCAAGGTAAAATTCAAATGGTCAAGTATTAATAGTTTTGAGGAATAAAAACAAAATACATTTCATAAGTTTAGAATTGCATGGAAAGCTAAAATGTATACATTAACAGATAGTGAATTTTAAAGGATTCTGGGAAAATGGCAGGGCATAATTTTAGTCTCCTAAAATCTCACTACTAAAATAGCACAGCTTGCCTTTGCCTAGTAAAACTAAAGGCTGTACATTCAACATCTACAAGAAAAATTGGTAGCAGGCAGTGTGACTCCAAATATCAGCAGTTGGCACACGCTATCAAGCAAGAGCCTTGTGATAATCAGCATTTATGTGGGAAGAGGAGTGGGAAGGCTGACTAAAGATCTGACAGCTCTGAGAATAGGAATCAGCCACAGTATCTCACTGGATCATGCAGGCTAATCAGAGGATGGAGTGATACAGAATGCAGTTCACGGCTAAACATAGGACTGTGATGTGTCATAGTTGCATGGTCCTGAAGACTTTTATTTTTAGCCATGTAGCCTCTTCAAAGTTAACTGAAGCTCCTTTCCATCACACACACACACACACACCAAGAAGAAAAAACTGCCAGTTTGGAATTCAATTTGAGTAAGACAAACAAGATCCAAGATCCAAATAAAAGTAACATGGGAAGGTAACAGAGGGAAAAGACTTCACCATGTAAGGCCACATTTTCATCCCTTTTGGAAAAAACGTAAGAGAATTCTAGAGACATGAAGCTAAAAGACCAGTTATGACCTATTCTTTCCTCCTAAAAGCATAGGAAATTTTCTTTTACTTAAAACAGCAAAAGAACCGGGCGTGGTGGCACACGCCTTTAACCACAGCACTCAGGAGGCTGAGGCAGGAGGATAGTTGTGCATTCGAGACCAGCCTGGGCTACAAAGTGAGTTCAAGGCCAGCCTGAACTGAATAGTGAGACCCTGACTCAAAAAATAGGGCTGGGGATTTAGTTCAGTGGCATAAGTACCTGCCTGGCAGGCATGAGGTTGTGAGTTCGATCCCCAGTACCAAACAGCAAAAGAAAGGATTTGACTTCCATCCTATACAAACTATTATGAGGAAAAAGGGAAGAAGCCATGCAATGTCTCTAGAGGTAATGAAAATACACCAAAAAACGTGACAGACAGGACATTGACACTGTAATCTGACATTTCAGAATGAACTAAAAGAAATTTAGAAAATGATAGATGCTATGAAAGAATCTAACAGAATTAGAAAACTCAGAAATTAAGATTATTAAAGAAAACTTTGAAAAGACATGACACTGCAGCAAAAACTAAAAATACTAGATATGTAGACTAAACTACAAAAAATACAAAAGCAAATAATGAATAAAGTCTTATGAAAAAAGATGATGAGTTTTTAAAATTCAAGAAAAAAATCCAGCACAGTGCCTGCTTGGCAAGGTCCTGAGTTCAATTTCTGGTACCAGTCAATCAATAAAATGAATTTGTTGACTTGACTACCACTGGAGATACCCAGGCCAGGCAACCCTGGTGCACAGGCACACACACACACCTTTGGCGGGTGGAGTAGTCAGCAAGACCAGCAATGTGGAAGCATCTGAGGCAGCAGTGGGCTCTGGAGAACCCCACCAACAGAAGACCAGTCCCAGCACATCCAGAGGCCAATATCAGCTCCATACCCAGCATAATTCCCAAGGAAAACTTGGCTGGAGTACACAGTACATTTCTGGGATCTGACTTAGACACTATCACTGAACTGTAAACACCAGAGATATTTTACTATTTTTATTCTCCCTTGCTTATCATATTGGCTGTCCTTTTCCTGTGTGGTTGTATTTTGTCTTGTTTTGTTTAGTATTTTGTGGTAATATTTGTCTTTGTGGGGTTTTTTTCTTTTTTATTTTTTTCCTCTTTTTTCTGATCTTTTTTATCCTTTTTCTTTTTTGTTCTCTTTCTTCCTGCTTTTTTTCATTGGTTAGGTTTCTTACCTTTCCTTTTTGTTTTCTCCGACTGATCTTCTTTCTCTCTTTCCTCAACTCTCTCTTGAATTTAAACTTTCAAGTGAGGAAACATTCTCCCCTTCTTTTTCTGATTAGTCCTTTACATTCTATTTCATTGTACCCTTCCTGTATCCTCCAGTTTCCCAAACCTCAGGTGATCACCCTTTGACTTCCAGCCTTAATTCTATGTTTGACTTCATCTATCACATTATCCTGTCCCCTAACTTTCATAAACCCCCCTCCCCCCCTGCAGCAGGGTAAAGTCACTCCACTAAGGGAAAAAAATCACTGCATATAAGTATATGGTACATATTTGATTTTGTTATATAACTTTAGAGTTTGCTTCTATGGTTGAAGGTAGCAGATTAATGATTACCATAGTGCAGTAGTTAGGCTGTACTTGAAACTGTTATTACTAACCATACTGCTTTAGCCAGGATGTCACACAGGTTATAATCAGCTTTTCTCCCTTGTATGATAACACGGTGGTTGTATGGGGTTGTAATCAGCAACATAGTCCAGTACCAAAGGACGGTGCTGAACCAAATAGTAATTTTGCTTTCTTTACAAATTGGTAAGGCCATTTCTTGGGATAGCTATAAAGAACCGCCTACATCTAGAGGATGTCCCTGAGGAACAGACATCTCCTAGGGAAGCCTCAGTACAACTAATAAAGCTACCTATCATAAGAAATCAGCAAGCATCAACATAGAAAACAAAATAAAGGGCTGGGAGTTTGGCTCAGTGGCTTAAGCACCTGCTTGGCAGGTGCCAGGTTTTGAGTTCGATCCCCAGTACCAACAGAAAAAGAAAATAAGAAAATAAAATAAGAGGAAATAGAAAATGACAAGACACAGAAGCAACCCTAGATCCCCAGCACACCCAGGACAAGCCCAGAGCACAATGAGATAGGAGAAATTGAAAGTCAAACACTTTCTGAAATGATAGCAACAGAAGTGAAAAAACAAGTGGAAGAGGCTGCACAGAAAATAATCCCAGGTACAAAAAGAAATGATTCTTAAAATCATAGATATTAGAGCAGATACAGATAAAACAATAGATTAGAAAAATGATGGAAACAAAAAATGTCTAATATAGGAAAGACATAGAATCCATGAAACAGATACAAACAGAAGTACAAGAGATTAAAACCTCCATTGAAAGTATACACAACAGACTGAATGGAGAGGATAGAATATCAGACCTTGAAGACAGAATTGCAGTGAGAGATCATGAAAAGAAAGATACCATAAAAATAACAAGAGGCCATGAAAAATCAATCCAGCAGCTGCAAGGTGAAGCAAATGAGAATAATATAAGTTGATCAGGATCAGTGAGAAATGCCATTAAAAAAGAACTTCACAGAAATAATGGAAGCAAATTTCCCAAGCATGGATAAAGAATTTAACATACAAATAAATGAAGCATACAGAACCCCAAACAGCCATGACCAAAATAAAACTACATCAAGACATATAATATTCAAGATTCCAGAAATTTAACATAAGAACAGAATATTAAAAGATGTTGGAGACAAGAAACAGATCGTCTGTAAAGGAAAGCTATCAGAACACAGCAGACTTTGCAACACAAACCCTCAAGTCAAGAAGAGCATAGAGTGAGGTTTTTCAAGTCCTGAAACAAAACGTCCAACCCAGATTGATGTATCCTGAAAACCTGTCTTTCAGAATTAATGGAGAAATAAGATACTTCCATGACAGAACAATTGAAGAAATTTATGACCACTAAACCAACACTACAAAGAGTACTAAAGGATATTCTAGAAAGAGATAGAAATGTCCACAATTCCAAGAACAGCATAAGAAAGAAGCAAGCCATTAAACAGAGGGGAAAAGCAGAGAACCAAGAGCAGGACAATAACATGACAAAGATAAGTCAGTACATTTCAATTATAGCCATCAATGTAAATGCCCTCAATTCACCAATCAGACTGGCTGAATGCAGTAAGAAACAAGGACCAACAGTATGTTGCATACAAGAAACACATCTAACTCAAAAAGAAATTCATAGACTGAAAGTCAAAGGATGGAAAACAATTTTCCATGCAGTAGGAACCCAGAAAAAAAGCAAAGGTAGCTATTCTGTTTTCAGACAGCACGAACTTCAAACCAAGAATGTTCAAAAGAGAAAAAGAAGTTCACTGTAAGCTGGGCGTGGTGGCGCACGCCTTTAATCCCAGCACTCAGGAGGCTGAGGTAGGCGGAGCGTTGTGAGTTCGAGGCCGACCTGAGCTACATAGTGTGACCCTGCCTCAAAAAACCAGGACCGGGAGTTTGGCTCAGCAGCTTAAGCGCCTGTCTGGCAGGTGCGAGGCTGTGAGTTCGATCCCTGGTGCCGCAAAAAAAAAAAAAAAAAAAAAAAAGTTCACTGTATACTTGTTACGGGAAAAATTGAAGAGGAAGCAGTAACAATCATAAATATGTGTGTATCAAATATGAGAACAGCCAACTTTGTAAGACAAATATTAATAGACTCGAAAATCAAGCAGCAACCCAGTTTTAAAGGGTGACCTTAATACCCTATTGTCACAAAGAGATGCATCAACTAGTCAAAAGAACAGCAAAGAAATAACAACTGAACCAAAATGGAACAAATGGACTTGGTAAATGTTTACAAAATGTTCCACCCAGCAACATCAGAATACACATTCTTCTCAGCTGCACATGAAATGTTCCCTAAAATAGACCATATACTAGCCCACAGAACATGCGTAAGTAAATGCAAAGGAATTAAAATTATCCCATGTGTATTATCTCACCATAGTGAAATGAAATTGGAAATTAATGGCAAAAGAAACTGCAAACACTCCATAAACATGGAAATTAACACTCTCCTGAGCAACCAGTCGGTTCCATATGAAATTAAACAATACCTACAATTAAATGAAAATGTAGATACCACATACCAAAACCTGTGGGATGCAGTGAAAGCAGTCATAAGAGGGAAATTTGTAGTGGTGAATTCTCACATCAGGAAAACAGAACAAGCACAAACAACCTAGTGATTCATCTCAAGCTTCTAGAAAAAGAAGAGCAAGACAAATTTAAATCCCATACAAGGGAAGAAATTACAAAGATGAGAACAGAAATTAATGCAGTTGAGACTAAGGAAACAATACAAAGAATTAATGAATCAAGGAATTAGGTCTGGGGATATAGCACAGTGGCACAAGCACCTGCCTGGCAATCGCAAGATCCTGAGTTTGATTCCCAGCACCCAAAAAAGGTGCTTGTTTTTTTTTTTAAGAGAATAAACGCCGGGCGTGGTGGCACACGCCTTTAATCCCAGCACTTGGGAGGCTGAGGTAGGAGGAGCGTTGTGAGTTCGAGACCGGCTTGGGCTACAGCGCGAGCGTAAGACCGGCCTGAGCTACATAGTGCGACCCTGCCTCAAAAAACCAGCGCCGGGAGTTTGGCTCAGTGCCTTAAGCGCCTGCCCTGGCAGGCACGAGATTGTGAGTTCAATCCCCGGTGCCACAAAAAAAAAAAAAACACAACAGAATAAAGCTTGTGAGTCTGTGCCATTTGTGGGCAGCAGCAGGAGAGACCCAAGGGCCTCACCAGGAGGTGATCCCCACCTGGAAACCAGGGCCATATGCCAGCTGCTGCCAGAGTGGGGACAGCCACACCCAAGCCTCTCTGTGAGTCAGCACCATTTGCGTACTGTGGGTCAGGGTGCAGATCCAGGCCTCACGAAGAAGCAATCCCGGCCAGGAAACCATATCATTTTCATTGTTTTGTTGGGTTGAGTTTTATTCTCTTTTGTTTATGTTAAATCTGATGACATAAGCAGCTATTTGAAAGATAACAGTACATATTATGGTAGCCATTTTGAATTAGTGGCTTGTTTCGAAGTTTTTTATTGCATTCACTCTTTTGGTTTTATTGTTTCTATTCTATTCTGTTTTGTTCGATTTTGACTATGTCCAAAAGTATCTGCAGCTATTTTGAAGACAACAAAAGGCATTATGATAACTATTGTTGGTTTTGTAAGGTTGTGAAGTCCTGTATCGCTTATGCTGGGGTTTTTTTGTGTGTGTGTGTGTTTTTGTTATGTTTTTGTGTTTTTGTTTTTGTTTTTGGTTTTTGTTTTTATTTTGTACTGGGGATTGAACTCACAACCTCGCACCTGCCAGACAGGCACTTAAGTTGCTGAGCTAAATCCCCTGCCCTGTTTTTTTTTTTTTTTTTTTTTTTTTTGCGGCACCGGGGATTGAACTCACAACCTCGCGCCTGCCAGGGCAGACGCTTAAGGCACTGAGCCAAACTCCCAGCCCTGGTTTTTTGAGGCAGGGTTGCACTATGTAGCGCAGGCCGGCCTTGTGCTCGCGTTGTAGCCCAAGCCGGTCTCGAA
>RJWM01039597.1:0-16022 GCA_004363535.1 Dasyprocta punctata
AGAGTATGATACAGCCTTTCTAAATAAATAAAATAGGGGGAGATGTGGAGAGCCGGCACCCGGCCACCACCCAAAGATGGCGCCTGCTTCCTGCTGCGGCTGATAAACATGCGGCTGCTATCCTGCCAAATATGCCCTTATTAGGTAGACGGCGGGAATGGAGATGTCACCTGACGGGATGGACCAATGAGATTATGCCTAGTAGCTCTATAGAGTATATAAGACATTGCTGCCCCTTGCTCGGGGCCATTTTTGCTGAACCCAGAAGAAAATAAAGTGCTGCTTCCACCGCGTCTGAGTTGTGTGGTTCTTGCTGGTCAAGACGCCCACGACACAACCCTGGAACCTGATTTAACAGTTTCATAGAAGATTAAATAAGTATATATTTTTTTTGTCTTTTTGAGACAGGGTGTCTCTATGCAGTTCAGGCTGGCCTTGAGCTCACTTTGTAGCCCATGCTGGTTTCAAGCTCGCAACAATCTAAACGTATTTCTTAAATGACCCAGCAACATCATTACTAGATATTAAATATTTCTGAATCATTTCTCTGCTATGAAAATTTACATTCACATAAAACTGTTCACTAATTAGCCTAGACTTTATTCATAATTGTTAAAAGCTAGAAGTAACCCAAATATCCTTTAACAGGTAGATATTTTTACTGAAGTACATCAATATAATAGGATATTGTTCAACAACAAAAGGAGCAAATTACTGATACATGCAAAAGCTTAGCGGAATCTCAAATGTATTGTGTTAAATAAAGGAGTGTAATCACAAAAACCTATATACTTTATGATTCTAGTTATATGATGAGCTACAAGAGACAAAAGTATAAGGACATTAGCCAGGCATGGTGGCACACACCTGTAATCCCAGTACTCTGGAAGGCTAAGGAGAGGATCAAAAGTTTGATCAGAATGTAACAACTTATCAAGATCCTGTCTGGAGGGGGGATGTATCTCAGCATGAAGGTTCTGTGCTCAATTCTCAGTAGAAAGAAAGAAAGAAAAAGAGGGGAAGAAGGGAAGAAAAGAAGGAAGGAAGGGGGGAAGAAGGGAGGAAGGAAGGAAGGAAGAAAGGAAGGAAGACGGTAAACAGATTAGTAGTCACTAAAGACTGGAAATAGGGGGAGAGGTTGAGTACATTGGGGTCTGAATGTAATTTGGGGGTCTTGAGAATCTTCTGTGGTTCAATTATACTATTAACTTAACAACTATATGCATTTATCAAGACTCACAAAACTATACGCTAAAAAATGAATTTAGCTGGGCATAGTGGCACACACTCTGGGAGGCTGAGGCAGGAGGATTGCAAGTTCAAGCACAGCCTGGGCAAGTTATTGATACCCTGTCTCAAAAAAAAATAATAATTATAAAGGCTGGAAATGTAGCTCAGTGCAAAAGCTCTGGCTTTAATTTCCAATACTGGAAACAAGGAAGAAAGGAACAGAAAGAAAGAAAGAAAAGCAGGCAAGTGAAATTTGCCATGTATAAATGACACCTTTAAAGTGGAAAAAAAAATCTAAGTAATAGTAAAAAAAGAAAACATATTTGGAATATTGTTTCAGATCTTTGCCTCTTCTTGTCTACCAGACACACATCTACTTCACTCACACACAGAACAAGATGTGTCACATGACAGATGGTATGACCTTCAGATAGATACATATTGGCAATGAAGGAAGACCTTAGAAAACTTCTGCCCATCTTAAGTTTTCTTCCATTTCAAAATGAGCAGGCAAATACAGGCCAGGAGAAAAAAATGCCTGGTAGAGAGAAAGATCATGAAAGTTCAGACCAGTGGGTCTCAAAAACTGCTGAGGAAGTGAGCTAGGCAAGCCATCATCTTCACTCTCCCTCCAGTCACTGGCCTGGAGGTGGGGGGTGGGGAAGAGATCACCCATGGCAAGGAGTAACATTCTATTTTTGGCCTTTATTTTTGTAAACAAGGAGATTTTCTTCCAGTCAATGATGAAGAGCACAGTTGTTATGTTTCCCTGAAGCGAGGGAGTTGGACAGCAGGCAAAGCAAGCAGTTGCTGGGCCAACGCAATGTGGGTTCTTTCCTTGTCCTCTGGGCCGCCCTTGTTGTGGTGCTTCTAAAGTTGGAGAGGACCTAGGGTCCATGTGGTTAAGACTGCTTCCTAATCAAGGCTATGCCCAAGGGAAGGGAAGGACTGTGTTTCTCCTTTGTTTCCCAGTAACAGCAGCCAGTAACATTGTGTGTGTGTGTGTGTGTGTGTGTGTGTGTGTGTGTGTGTGTGTTCTTGGAGCAGCCCACTTCACTTGTGCACAGAAAGAGAACAGGATACTAATCAAAGACTTTATGAATCAAAACCTGCTCATAGCAAGTTTGGAGAATATATGAATATCATTTATCTGGCAGAGTACAGGAAAATGGTCTTTAATATGGAGGTTTGTTTTTTGTAAGTCAAGAATGCTTTATGTTTTACTTTCTTTTGTTTTGTTTTTGCAGTACTGGGGACTGAATCCAGGGTGTTCACACAGGGCTATATCCACAACCCATGTATGTGTGTATTTGAGACAGTCTCACTATGTCGCCAAATTACTTAGGCTGAGCTTGAATTTGTGATCCTTTTGCCTCAGCCTCCCAGAGTTCTGGGATTATAGGTGTGCACCACCATACTTGGCTAAGAATGCTTACTTTTTAAGATTCAGGGTTCTGTTTAAGTTACAGTTCAAGATTATTTTTCAAAAGAGAAAATATTTTCATTCATTTTAACAGTGACTTTTTCAAAAAGGACCTCAAAATATACAAACAATCCTCATTGATCTCAGCATATACTACAACATAGTCAACAGTAACCTACAGATATTTTTCTTTCTTTCTTTCTTTCTTTTTTTTTTTTTTTTTGGTGCTAGGAATTGAATTCAGGACCTCGCTCTTGACAGGCAGGTGCTGTGCCACTGAGCTATATCCCAGGTCCTTATTTCTCAAACGTTTCAATAAATGCTGTATGATGAAATATGTTATATTAGGAAATTTAAGCCAAATAAATAAGCATCTGTTGGTGTTTTTTAAAAATTTGTTTGCTTGTTTTATCTACTGATCTGTATTATTTTTCCGATCTGTATTTTGTTTGTTCATTTGTTTTATTTGTTTGCTCACTTTATCTGTGTGTGTGTGTATGTGTGTGTGTGTGTGTGTGTGTGTGTATATGTATATACACACATATTATTTTTGGTTTTTTTGAGATAGGGTTTCACGATGCAGTTCAGGCTGGGCTTGAGCTCACTTGGTCGCTCAAGCTGGCCTTGAACTTGCAGCAATCTTCCTGCCTCAGTCTCCCAAGTGCTGATATTACAGGTGTGCACAATATATATATGTATATTTTAAATCTGTACTGGGTATTGAATCCAGGGCCTCACAGATGCTAAGCAAGTTCTTTACTGAGCTATGCTCCCAGCCCTACTTTGGGAGTTTTGGAGGACAATATAAGCCTCTTCAAATATCTCTTTCAATGATAAACTCCAATTTTCTTCACATAGAAAATTTAACTCTGGGGCTGGGGATTTAGCTCAGTAGTGGAAGCGCCTGCCTGGCAAGCACCAGGTCATGAGTTCGATCCTTGGTACAAAAAAAAAAAAAAAAGAAAAGAAAAAGAAAATTATCTCTGGACTCACACTTCCAGAATGGTGAGCTAGAGAATTTAGCCTAATTCCATGAGTTCCAGACAGGAGAAGCTGGCTGAAACAGAAAAAAAGTCTATGAAGGTACTAAAGAGCTAAGCAGATCTACTTGCCCAAGCTCTAGAAGGAGGAAGTCCAGGGAACTGCTTGTGCCCTGGGAACTTGTGCTAATTCTAGTGGGGTAACTGAGAAGCTGAGAGGCCAAGTAGCATTTTTCATGGCCTCATCGAACTTAGGAACCTGCCAAGGAAATGAGGGAAGTCTTTGAGTTTTACAGCAAATGGCTACATCCTATAAGCAGAACTAGACTCTCCCAAGAGCTACAATATTTCAACCTGGAATCAACTCAGTCATGGGACTTACAGCCGGGCGTGGTGGCGCACGCCTTTAATCCCAGCACTCGGGAGGCTGAGGTAGGCGGAGCGTTGTGGGTTCGAGGCCGGCTTGGGCTACAACGCGAGCACAAGGCCGGCCTGAGCTACATAGTGCGACCCTGTCTCAAAAAATCCCGGGCCGGGAGTTTGGCTCAGTGCCTTAAGCGCCTGCCCTGGCAGGCGCGAGGTTGTGAGTTCAATCCCTGGTGCCGCAAAAAAAAAAAAAAAAAAAAAAAAAAATCATGGGACTTAGGTTCAGTAAATCCCAGTGTGCTAATGCTGCTGCGCACCCCAGCTGCTGACATTCCCAGGCATCATCCTGAAGCACACAGAAATGTTCTCTGGAGGAAGAAAGCATCCATGCATCAAATTATTTCTACAAACAATTCTGCAAACACAATGTCTAGTATTCAGTGAAAAATAATGCGACACATAAGGAAAGACGCCATAAAATTTTCAAAAACCCAGAAAATAGAAACAGATTCATACTAGCTGCAGACACTAAAATTATGTGATGTAGAGTCTAAGGTAATTAACTTTCTTATGTCCAAGGAGATAGAAGAAAGAATTAATTTTGGGGGACAGAAAAATGGCAATTTTTCTGAAGAACCAAGTAAAAATTCTAGAATGTAAGAAATATAATAATCCAAATTAAGAATGCAGTGCTTGGTTTTAGCAGTAGGTTAGACAAACACACAGGGAGAATCAGTGAGCTAGAACATAGATCAGTAAACTAAAACTTGTAGACCAAATTTGTCCTGTGCTGTTTTTGAATGACCTGCCAGGTAATAGTTTTTGTATTTTTAGAGTTAATATAAAAGTATTTGATAAAGACAACATTTGGCCTACAAAGCCTAAAATATTTATTATCTATTATCAGGCGCTTTATAGAAAAAGTTTGCCAATACACAAACTAGAAGACAGGTCAGCAGAACATATAGAAGAATCTAAACAGAAGGCCGACAAGGCGGCCAAAGCCTGAATTCTGCCCAGCTTGTGAGACGGTTACTCTGGATGTTCTTGACCTTTCATTTATTCATTCACTCAATACACATCCAATCAATTCCTTCCTCAATGCTCAACTTAATGGTTAGACCTGGATTTAAATACCAACTTAGCCTTTTAATGGAGAGAAAAAAGATACAGTAACAGGGCCTGGCTGACTGGTAGTCATGAGGTGCCAAAGTCACTATGCTGATTAGGCACTCAGCACAATGTTTGTTCATAGCGAGCATTCACTATGTGTCAGGTACTACTATTAGCAAGGGTGTGCTCAGGCACAGTGACCGTGCTCCAAGTTAATAATGAGTTGCAGAAAGTCCTCTTAGTGGCTATGGTGGGCAGGTCAGACGAATTAAGATAGGGTAGGGAAGTAAGGAGAGTGGGACCATCCAGAATATGAGAAGTCCAGGAACTCATGCACACTTTGTACAATATTCCTTCCCACAGATTTTTGCCTACATGTTAAAGACAGGTAAATAAATATCATCAATAAAGCTTATTTATAACAGTTTAAGATTGGAAATAACCAAAATTCCCAATATTTGGGGGATGGCCCAGATGGTCCAGTGGAATTAGTTAATGATATATTAGGTGTAAACAATATTATGTAGAACTGTGTGAAGCACATCAAAGTATATTTTTCAACAAAATTAAAAACTCATACATACACTGAATAAACATTTGTCAGAGAATTCTTCAATTTATTGGTAAGTGCATCAGTGAGATAATACAGCTGGTTCAAAGGACATTTAATGAACTGGGTATTTATAGGCATTAATAAAAAAGAATGTAAGAATAGGGGCTATGTAAGATGGAAAGCTGATTAGTGAGTCATAGAGCAATAAAACTATAACCTTTGGGGTTATCTTTTCTACCAGACAGAAATAACCTACAAGTTAATATATAACTTCATAGTGTCTGGGTTCTAATCAGATAATAAATAATCAAGTCAAACACAGATACATTCTCCCAGTTATATAATTTTCTGTTATATAATTTTCCCAGTATATCATTGAAAGAACACAGCTCCTTCCCTTTGCCTCATTTTCAAAGTTTTGGATATTTTTTCTTTTTGTTTCTTTTTTTTTTTTTTTTTTTTTTTTTTTTTTTTTTTTTTTTTTTTTTTTTGGATATTTTTTCTTAACAAATAATTACTAAAAGTATTAGTCTGTGTTCTACCGCAAAATTGATGTTGGGTCAAAAGATTTAACTCAGGAACATCTAATAAACAGATTGCTTCAAAGAAGTGGATAGGGTTAAGGAGACACAGAAAGAAATGTTGAGGTCTCCAGACTCTAGTAACAGAAGGAAATCCTTATCATTCTTAGATCTGAAGTGACAAGAAAGAAAAGAAATGGAAGGAATACCAGATGTTTCCCTCCTTCTCTCTAATCAGATAGTGCTTCCTATTGGCTCAACCCAACTGGATGTCAAGGGGAGAGAAGCCACCATTGTCATACACAGAGGTCCGCTTCTCTGAGCACAGAGCAAGACTGAGCAAGAGGAAATGAGAAGCAGAGAATTATCAACTCAACCAGTACGGTGGGTATTGTTATGAACTGAGCTGCATCTCATGCAAAAAGATACTTTGGAGTCTCAAACCTTAGTACCTCATAATGTCACCTTATATGGAGATAGGATCTTTATAAAGGTAATCGAATTAAAGAGATCATTAGGTGGATTTTAACCAATGCAACTGTGTCTTTATGAGAAGGGAAAATATAGACAATCAGATGGACATGCATGGGGGAAAACAGTGTGACAAGACACACACATGAAGGGAATTGTTCATCTGCCAGTCGAGGACAGAGGACTTGAACAGATCCTTCCCCTGAAGAATATCAACTCTGCCATCACCTTGAGTTTGGACTTGTAGCCTCAGAACAATGGGACGATAAATTGCTGCTTAAGACACCCAGTCTGTGACTCTTTGTTACCGCAACCCTAGCAAACTAATACAGGCACGTAAAAAATATACACGAAAAGAGGACCTTTATGAACATTTGCGTGCTGCCTCTGTGAAGGGGTATTATGAGTGATTTCTGTTTTCTAAAAAATTTCCTAATGTGTATACTTTTATATCAAAATAAATGAATAGTTTTGCTAAAATGAACCTCAAGGCAATAGAAGGAGCAAGTCATGTTAGGCAGCCTCAGCAGTGCGTATGGCGGGGAGGAACAAGCTCAGTGATACAAATGAAGGTCAATGGGCAGATTATTTGTATTCCAAGGGCGTGTTTCTTTGCACCACACTGAATCCCAGGCTTTCCTTCATGTGACAGGCCTGGCCTCTGTCTTCTCTCCTTAGCCCTGTCCTACAGGCAGCTTGGTTCCCCATCCTAACCTCCCAAGATTGACTAGAAAGCCAAAGTTTAACGCATAAGTCTACTTTATTTAATATTAGGTTGTTGATCCTTACTAACTGAAAGAATTTATTTTTGGACACATGGTCTCGCTGTGTAATTCAGGGAGAACTTGAATTCACTATGTAGCCATGGCTGGCCTCAAACTCACAGCAATCCTCCTACCTTGGCTTCCTGACTCTGGGGTTACAGGTGTGCATTACCATGACTAGCTCTTAACTGGCAGAGTTTAAAATAAGACAAATATGCCTGTCACCCTTGAAAATGTTTGCTAGATGAACAAATAGTATAAGGCTTAAGGGATC
The DNA here is from genome assembly GCA_004363535.1 of Dasyprocta punctata. Lineage (NCBI taxonomy): Eukaryota > Metazoa > Chordata > Mammalia > Rodentia > Dasyproctidae > Dasyprocta > Dasyprocta punctata. The sequence continues at coordinate 7,696 of RJWM01039597.1, forward strand.
TTATATAGGTTCTAAGGTTAGGGTACTTTATATAGTTTGAATGTGTTGCCCCAAAAATTCTGTGTTTGGAACTTACTTCTCAATACACTAGTGTTGGGAGGTGGGGCCTTAATGAGAGGTGATTAGGCCTCAAGGGCTCTACCTTGATGAATGGATTAATGCCATTACTGCAGAAGTACTAGGTCTCTCATAGAAGGATGAATTCAACCCTTTTAATCCCTCTCTTTACCTCATTTTGTCCTTCTGACATGGAATGATGAAGCAAGAAGCCCTTTGCCAAATGCTGCCTCTTGACCTCAGACTTTCTAGTCTCTAGAATCACAAGCAGTAAATTTCCACTTATAACAAGCTATCCGGTCTGTGGTGCTCTGTTATAGCACCACAAAATGGACTAAAGCACTGCCAATCCATAGGTTCCAAATTCATTTCTTAAAAAAATAACTAGAAACACAGTTAGGTGTTGGTCCCCTGCTTTTATTCCGTAAAGTGACATCTCCCAACCCTTTACCCTGTTCTGTTACTTTAGTTTTAGCTACTTTTTACCTCAGAAAAATCTCAGCAGATCCTTCCAGAACATTCCTAGGTCTTCCACTACCCTGTGTCTACCTTGTTCCTTTGCCCTCTTTCTCTGAGACTGTTACTTCCTTGAGGGGAGGGGACATGCCTTGTCCCCAGGTGTCTGATACTATTGAGTAGTAACCACATGCTTACTTAAGCCAGAAATATGACATGGATAAGCTTGGAAAATGGGAATAGGCAAGAAGATAAGAGTTGTGCCTCAGGAAATTGAGTGATGAACTCTTCTTTGTTTTCTTTTTTGTTGTTGTTGTTGCTTATTTTCTAACAAGCATAAGGAAACAAAGTTCTCTCAGTCTTGTCAGCTAAAAGATTCCATTGGTTTCAATGAGAGGAGAAAAGATTGTTACTCAAATACCTCTTGTTTACAAGCAATGTACCCCCCCCTTAGTCTTTTCCACTGCTTGATTCCCACTCTTTCCCAGCGCCTATGTTTTTTTCCAGCAACCAGAAGAGAATAGGGGCTTAATAAAGGTCATTTTTATCACATTGGTTTCTATGGTGATTTTTTGTTCTTTCCAAAGATTGAAGGTATTGTTTTCCTTACTTCGGTAATTTTTCATTTTGTTTTTCATGCTGAAGTTCTCTGCTCTGTTTTCTTTTCCGCAGGGCTGGTCCAAAACCCTTGCCTGTTGGAGGTGTGAAGTGTTAAAGGGTACTAAGGTCTAATTTCCAAAAAAGATAAAAATCATGACTCTCATGCACATATAAAATGAACACATGCCAAAGATTTTATCTAACTCATTAATTAATGTGGAAACTGGAGAGATATTAAGACTGGCTTGAAAGCATGTGAGGAGCAAGATATAGACAGGCAATTTAATAAAAGACTGTTAGGAGGAAATGTCTGGCTTAGATACAAAATTCTTCTATGGGGGAAAAAACTGTAAACTTTGGGCTTTTCTGTTCTACTGGAAAGAAAACATTTGCACCTCTACTGACAAAATTCTTTAGCTTTTCGTGTAACTTCACTAGGTCTCTGACATTTAACCTATGGTATTATAAGCAAACAAGATTCATTGCCCCCAGATACTCCTTGGGTAAGTCCTCTTCTCACACTATTAAAAAAGATGAAGCGCACCTTTTTGGTTTGTCTCCAAGTTTTGTATCATTTTTCTTCCTGACTGGATGGAGGGGACTGGGTGGAGGATGTATATCAGTTCGAAGGGCTATAAATTGAGACTTTTTAAAAGAAGATGCAAGGTTTGCCCTTAAGACTAGTTTTTAAAAAATTTCTTAGGTGTATCAGATACCCAAAGAGTTGCTCCTACAGCAACTATGCAACGAAGAAAGGGAAGATTCTTTTTTTTTTTTGCATTTAGATAGTTTGACACTGAACCATGCCCCTGTCAAAGAATGAGGGAATTATGATGAGTGCAATACAAGTATATTATTGCATTGTAAACTTGGAGTATGTTGGAAGTTAATAAATCGTGTTTGCACACAGTAATAAAAATATTTTGTGTAAGAGACAGAAATTTTATGGAACAAAATGAAATAGTGATAAACAAATTGCTGAACTATCTGAATCATGCAAAATAACATTTCAAACCATTTAAAAAGGTGAAAATATATGTTTTTTATATCTACTTATTTTGTTTTCAAAGTCAGGTGTTTGGGAAACATCAAAAAAAGATGTACTATTCATTTCACATTAAAAAACTCTTTAAGCTCTTTTAGAAGAACTGCAATAATGAAGAACCTGTAATAAGCTCATGAAAGACCCTTCTAATGAATTAGTCAATTTTAATACTGTGCAGAATTCCCCATAAGAACATTGTTCTAACTTTTTTCCTGAAAAGCTTAGCTGTTTCCTCTCTTGACAACCTAAGACATTTAAAAAAATTTTTTTAAAGAAAGAGAGTATTTCATTTATTAAAGACAGAGTTGTACTAAATTAAAATCAATCATCATAATAATTTCCTCTGCCTTAATGCGTACTGGCTGCTTCAAAGACAATCACAAAACCTAGCTTCCATTTTTGTTATGAGAAATTGTCTGTACCATTAATGTAGTGATTTAGGTTTCGTGGTTCATCTTTATCTTGCAGTTTATATGCCATTATGGTCCATCGTAACTTAAATCTTCCAAGACTAGAATAGGAACCAAATTATATATTTCTGTCTCAAATTTCTATTACCTCCTTCTCTTCCACAAAACCTTTACTATCATAACCACTGGGATTTCAAGGCATCTTATCTAGAAATTGACTTATTTTGACCAGTAAGATTGAAATGAGCAGGAACTATTTTTGCCTGACGTCTATATCCTTATATATCCTGCAGTAGTTTAATGTATTTGTCCAAATGGCAGTAGTATACTTTATCTTTCCTACAATATTTATCAAGCACTGAATTTATGGGAGGCACAGTTCTAGGGATGGAATGGTAAGCAAGACAAGTTGCTTTCATGACTAGTAGAAAAAATGTATAATAAATTAATATCCTGTTTATAAAATTGTGCCTATAAATACATGGATAGAGCATGCTTTTTTTTTTTTTAACAATTATGCCTAATATATTAGTTATGCCAGTTGAAGAATGGGAGACAGCACAGGGGTGTAAGTAGAGATCTTGGCAAGGCCATGGATTTGAAATTAGCACTGATGAAAAAAAAAAGAAAAAAAATAGAGATGAGAATTTTGCTGTACAGCAAGATAATCAAGTGCAGGATCAGGCTAAGAAAAAAAAACTATCAAATTTCTTTCTTTTTTAGCCTGGACCCTGGCTCAAACTCATCTTTCCCTTCAAACTGAACTTTCAAAAAAACTCATTCCTGCTGAGGTACAAGTGAGTGGAAACGCTACTCTACCTATCTTCCACCAATTTTTTCATTGCATAAAAGACTGAGCCTGAGCCCTAACAGAGTTTATCTTTGTGCAAACCCAGACTGTTGCGTGATCCACCCTCTTCTTGCTATGCCGTTCAACCCGGATTTATGATGTCACAAACTGCCTAATCCCAGCTAATACTGTGCCTTGCAAGACTCCTCTCAAAATTACCCATGCCAGGCCTCAATTCTGCTCTTCTCATTTTGAGACCCTATGAAGACTCTATCAAGGTACTGCTCTTCCTCACTGTAGTGAGTCACCCTAGCTTTGCTCAATCTTGAATTTATGGTATTCACGGTGGTGGCAGTGGGTTGGACAGTGGCCTCTAAAACAATATGGCCAAATCCTAAATCCTAACCTCCCCACCAGAACCTGCTGCTGTCATCTTATTTGTAAAAGAGTCTTTGCATATATAATTAAGGCTCATGAGATTATTCTAGATTCAGGGTGAGCCTTCAATCCAACGACATGTGTCCTTATAAGGAGGAGATTACAGACACAGAAGAAAAAGGTGACCTGAAGACACAGGCCCAGTATGGAGTAATGCATGTCCAAGCCAAGGCACCCCAGGATTTGTGAGCAACCTCCAGAAACTAGGGGAGAGGCGTGGACTATAGTATCTCTTAGAGCCTCCAGAAAGAACCAGCTCAGCTGACTCACCTTAATTCTGACTTCTGGACTCCAGAACTGTGAGAAAACAAATGTCTGTTGCTTTAGGCTACCCAGTTACAATGTGCAACAGCAGCCCTAGGGAGCTAATGGTCTTCTAGGGAACTGACCAATTCAAGTAATATATCCAAAACCCACTTGCAGTGGAGGCTAGAAGCTTGTGTTTGATGTGGTTTTGGCATGATGAATGTTGGTGGTGATCGTGCTGGTGATGAAGATGAGGATGCCGTGACTATGATGAGAACTATAAAATAGCCATCTAAGTCCAACTTCTACCTTTCTTCTGCCATTACCATTTCGGGGTACATTTCCCCTCATCTCCATCCAGATAAAGGCAGCCAAGAACATCTCGGTTCCAAGCAGAGACAATAGCAAAATGAACTCCAGACCAGTGCTTCTCAGATTTCAATGCATCAAAGAATCCCTTAGAGATCTTATTAAAGTGCAGGTCCTGATTCAGTAGGTCTTCACGAGGGCTGAGATTCCGTGGGTCTAACAAGCCCCAAGGTGATACTGTTGCTGCTGGTCTAAGGCTCTACGATTTGAATAACAAGGATCCAGACCGGGGTTTAGTCAAATTTATTTGGAAAGGATGAGATATATATTTAGGCTTTGAGGATGTATTAGTTTCCTATTGGTGATGTAAACAGTTGCTCAAACTTAATGACTTAAAAGAACTCCTGATTATAACCTCACATTTCTTTGGTCAGAAATTCAGCATGGTGAGGCTGAGCTTGTTAGTGTGTAAAAAAGCTAAGCAAAGCTAAGCAAAGCTAAGCAAAGCAAAGCAAAGCAAAACAAAACAAAACAAAACAAAACAAAACAAAAAAACCAACGTCCAGGCATTGGAAGCACCCTGTTCCTGGAGGCTCTGGGAAGACAGTCTGGTTCTAAGGTCGTTCAAGTTGCTGGTAGAAACCAATTCAATGTGGTTGGAGGCCCCAATTCCTGTGGACTATCAGTTTCTCTCAGCATCATAAGACAGCCTGCATTCCTTGTCACATTGCCTACATCTCCAAACCAGCAACAGCGCGTCATCAAATCCTTCTCATGCTTTGGGCCTCTCCGATTTCCCTTTTGTCACCCTGGCCCTAGCTGGAGAAAGTTTTCTGCTTTTAAGAGCAGATTAGATTGAGTTTATCTGGATAATCCAGAATAATTTCCTACACCATTTTTTTTTTTTTTTTTTGAGACAAGGTCTTGCTATGTAGTTCCAGCCTGCCTCGAACTTGCTTGTGTAACCCAGGCTGGCCTCAAACTCACAGCAATCCTTTTGCCTCAGCCTCCTGAGTGCTGGGATTATAGGTGTTCTCCACCATGCCAGGCTTCCATAACCTTAATTATATCTGCAAAGTCTCCCTTGCCATGTAAGGTAGTATAGGTTTGGAAATATGACTGTGGGCAGCAATAATTCTGCCTACCACAGAGAGCCATACTGTCTCTGTTGCAACTACTCAGTGGAGTCCTCATAGTATTAAAGCCATGCTAGAAAATATGTAAATAAATGAGTCAGACTGTGTTCCAGTAAAACTTCACTTACAGATGCTAAAATTTGAATTTCACAAAATGAAATTTTGTGTGAAATTTTACACATCATAAAATATTATTTTTTCATTGAAAAACATTTTTTAAACGTAAAAGTTACTCTGAGTTCACAGAAGAGTGAAAAATCAGACAGTGGGCTAGGTTAGACCTCTAGACTATATTGTGCAGACCACTAATCTAGATCTTAATCCTTTTATCTCAGTCTAGAAGTCTGAAGAGGGCAAGAACATTTTCTCTGCCTTTTGCTGCATTGTGGATGTTTCTTAAATGGCCAAACATTTAACCAAAGCCCTTACCAATGCCAAAATTCCAAGGCGATGTTTATGGGAAAGGGGTAAATAAAAAAAATATTCTCAGGAAATGTCTTGTACAATATCAAAGATGTGTTATATTTAAGAAAATGAGTTTTCACAGGGAAGAAACGCAGTTCTTAAATCATTTGCATTTTATTATGAGCTTTAATGGCATTTTTAGATAGGCAGTCACAAATAATGTTAGAGATAATCTGGTTCCATGTTTCAGGAGGTTAAAGGATAACCCGATATGATACTGGAGTTTTGTTTTCCTTGTTGCCTCTGTATTGGCCTACCTAAAATATTGTAGATTCTATTTATAGTCTTTTAAAATAGTAAGCCCTGGGGCAGGACTTCTGTGTTAACTAAATTGGTTATTTGATTAGATGTGGCAAAGTCCATTTGGCTCATATACACAAGGTCTTGAAATTATTATGCACCATAAAATAATTGCAGAACAAGGCACAATCTGGAGGATTTGCATTGTAGGAAAGGTGGAGTTGGAATTTGCAATAATGATATCCCAATTTCTCAAATCTATGTCATAGGAAAAATGAAATTTTGGTTTCATGTTATAGCCATTGCAAATCTAATAAACCATATTTTTGGTCATGCTTTCCAGAAAGGAGTTTGGAGAGCTGGATTCATATAGAAGTGATTTATTAAGGAAACACCATAGGACAAATCAATAAGAGAGAGATAAATGTAAGACATAGAAAAGGAAGAAGCAGATTTTTTTCCTTCTTCTTCTTCTTCTTCTTCTTCTTCTTCTTCTTCTTCTTCTTCTTCTTCTTCTTTCTTTTTATCCTTGAAATAAAATGGATTTGGAAAAAAAAATTTAAAGAAAAGGAAATGTAGGGGGTGCAATTTCAAGCAAAGACCCAGCCTTGGCCTGATGATGCGGAGAGTGCTGGAGCATAAGTTACACCTTCAAGTTTATTCAGAACTGATGCCAAGAGCAAGGCTGATATACTCCTGCACTAGTCAGTTATTGGCTAAAGTTGCTCTCAGGGAAAGTAAAGTCTCAGGCATTTCTTGCTGTATCCTGGGCAAAATAACACTAATAGCTGAGGCCTTCCAAAGAGTGTCACAGGTGAAGGCTACACAAGTGAAAGCAAAGCACACAGATGTTGGGGTGTGTGTGTGTGTGTGTGTGTGTGTGTAGGGTCACAGAACATGTAAAAGGGAACCAAGGGGATCTATGTAGGACACCAGAAGCCAGTTATATCACATGTATATGTGTATGGGGATTTGGTTTTCTGGAAGAAAAATAATTACTCTCTCCCTCTCTCTCTCTTTCTGTCTCCTGAAAATGACAGTGTCTTTTGATACCTGGGGCTCATGTTATCACATTTAGAAGAGAAAGGATCCTCAGTGTTAGAAAGTTACCTCTGGAATTCATAATTCCAGGTAGGTAAAAAAGAAAGCAGTTTCTTTTTAGTTTGAGTTTGTTTTATCATTTTCTGTTTGTTCTGTATATTTATTTCTTTTTGTGAGCCAGTTTCTAGAAAAAAAGTGTGTATTTTTAAAAATTTTTTTAATAATTTTTTTTATTTTAAAGATAGTAAAATACAACAGACCATAACAGAATAAAGTCAATCAAAACAAAGCAGTAGGACTGGTACAGAACTTCAAAGACCGATAATGTGAGTACAATAGCTACAATAGCATACCTTGCTATCTTCAGATTAGCTGACCATTCCAACAGGTGTAGTAGAATTGAACCAAAAACAAAACAATACAAAATCAATAAAAACAGAATATAAAATAAAGGAAAAAAAGAGAAAAATAATAACGATCAGAGTAAAGCAGAATGGTGAGAACCACATTGGTCCTCGAAGACAAGACAGAAGAGAGTTCCCCCGTATCTGCAACATTACCTACTGTCATCATGCAAAGAGACATTCAGGGTGCCAATCAGAGGCCTGCAAAATCTATGAAAAAAACACTAGTGTTTAGTTGCTTTATGTACCTTAGTTGCCATCAATTTAGCCAGACCTCAGAGCCAGCAGCTTGCCTATGGGGGGGGGGGATGAATGATGTCCTTGATTCCGAGCCCGCGCGCCAGTGCCGCGCGGTCCCAGCGAGTTGGGGCCTGGTTGAAACCATTCTGGTTCTCCTCCAGGGTGGCGGAGCCCCCAACCCGGAAGGCGAATTAGTTCTCCCTTGATGTAAGCTGGCGCCACGCGGTCCCAGCGAGTTGGGGCCCGGTTGTACCCATTCTGGCTCTCCTCCGGGGTGGTGGAGCACCCAACCCGGAAGGTGGATTACTTCTCCCTTGATGTAAGCTGGCGCCACGCGGTCCCAGCGAGTTGGGGCCCGGTTGGACCCATTCTGGTTCTCCTCCGGAGTGGCAGAGCCCCCAGCCCAGAAGGCAGATTAGTTCTCCCTTGATGTAAGCTGGCGCCACGCAG
>RJWM01039598.1:0-16004 GCA_004363535.1 Dasyprocta punctata
TTTTATTTGAGCGAAGAAAAACAAAACAAACAAAAACTACAACAACAACAACAAAAAAAACGACATATATAGTAAAAACAACAAGCAAAAGAGACAAGCAAACAACTAGAGTAAATACACAACATTGCAGGTTTACAAAACCGGAAGATAGAAGCTTGACAATGGTTGCAATTTGCGCATCGTTATCTTTAAAATGGTTCTTCTCTTTTTAAAAACTGCAATTTATTTTTGTGGTATTGGGGATTGAACCCAGGGCCTTTACACTGAGCTACATCCCCAGTTCTTATTTTTTAAACTTTCAAATTTCAAGACATGGTCTCACCACATTAATAAGTTGTCCAGCCTAGCCTTGAACTTGAGATACTCTTGTCTCAACTTCCCTGAGGGCAGGGATTATAGGTATGTGTCTCCATGCCTGGCTGCAATATTTATTTATTTGAGACTACATCATGTATATTTTAGAGGTCCCCACAAAGTTATTACTGATCAAATCCCCAAAAGGTTCTTTTGTCTCCTATAGTTTCTAGAAATTGCATTTGAATCTAGATTTAGGATGAATAGTTTTGTCAAGAATACTTCACAGGAAACCTGTGATATCTGTTGCCTCTATTTGTGATATTAGCAGATATTATTACTATTTTTTTTTCTTTCTGAGACAGGGTTTCACTGTGCTGTTCAGGCTGGCCTCAAACTGACTTTGTAGCCCAGGCTAGTCTCAAACTTGCAACAATTCTTCAGCCTTGGCCTCCTGAGTGCTGGGATTAAAGGCATGTACCACCATGCCCAGCTTAGCAGATACTGTTGAGTCAGTATTTATTATCCATTAATTGATTATAGGTTGTCAAATGATGTTACCCCAATTTCATCATTCCTTCTTGCTGTATGAACTGAGTTACTTCTGCAGAGTGAAACTTCCCCTCATCTCATGATTGCTCACCCAGTAGTGCAGTTTATATAGGAGCAGCAGGATAAGTACTCAATTACTTCTGTTTTCAAAACCTTAAATACTGCAAAGATGATCCACGAGATTTTTTTTCTAGTGCCATTGTGAACTCCTGGAGTTAAACACTGGAGTGCTTCAGAATGTTGAAGTTTCACATTCATTGATGCTAAAAAAAAAAAAAAGGGGGTCCCATCTCTGGCAAGAGGGAGCCGCTCTTCACTGATGGCTGAGTCCTTTGGGCATTGTTCCAGGAGTCTTAGAAGACTTCTATGCCACCTAACAGCTGATGAGTGCCATTCTTATCCATTTCCTATCCCGGACCTGGATGGGCTCAACTGTCTTCTTGTTTTTGTTTTTGTTTTTCAAGAAACCCTTATTCTTTTATTGGGGAATGGTTTTCAGACAGCAGCCTGGCACTGGAATACTCATGGCTACTGGACTAGGATTTTTCAGAGGTCAAAGGTAAGAAACGTGTCTTTTGTTAGTTTTGAAGATAAAACACATCATAAATCCATATTGATAGCTTCAATTCAAATCCAGTGCTACAGGGTTCAGCACAACCTCTTTTTTCTCTTGCTGCTATCTCCTTTCTCCTAGGTCAAGAATCTCATTTCTCAGACACCAGGAATTTCAGCATTGGAATTTCACATTGGCTTTATCCCACAATGTAAATGAAACAGTACTATAACACCAATACCAATCCTCCACCAGCCAAGAGATTGTTGGAAGCAGTTTGGGATGTGTTGTTTATGCATTTGCAGCTCTTTTTGTCTGTGATTATTTCCCCACTCAGGGAGAAGCAGACCAATTACTGTGTTTGGAACAGTTTCTCTGCGTGTTTCCACCACCAACAGATGCACATCCATGTTCATTTGTTTCTTTTTAGGGATTCCTTTTTGATTCGATTTTGTTTTTGACTTACATGAAATAGTTCTGTGGCTCCAAAGTCAAATATACAAAAGAAGGCATATTCAGAGAAGTCCAGCTTCTGCTTCTCTCTTCTACTTTAGTCCTTCCCCTCCCACACCATGGCTCCTTCTCACTGGTTTCTTCCCATTACTTGTCCATTTTCAGTATAAACACACACCTCTATACAGTTACGTACTGGCACCCCTGCCTTCCTTAGGTAAATCTTATATACCTATCCTTTTTATAACCCACTCTTCATGGTTTATATCTAGATGTCCCCCAAGAGCCTCCTGCACTCACAGTGACGCTTTTGGGAGATGATTGGATCATGGGGCTGATAGCAGACCTGCTGTTAGGAGGCGGAGCCTGGTCAGAAGTCAGCCGCTGGGGGTGTGGCCTGGAGGGTGTGGCCTGGTTCTTCTCCCTTCCCAGTCCTCCCTTCTCTAGCTACTTCTTGTGCACTGTGCTGTGAACAGCTCTCCTGTGCCATGCCCTCTGCCATGCCTGCCTTGGAGCCAGCCGACCATAGCCTGAACGTGAGCCAAAATAAATGCCTCCTTTAAATTGTCCTAGCAATGAGAAAAGTGACTAAGGCACAATAATACGTCATATATGGAGCTAAGTCCTCATTCTTTTTTAGTGCTGTCTGGTACTTTTCTGCATGGACACGCCATAGTTAATTTGACAAGTCCATTCATAGAGAGTTGGACTCTTTCCCATCTACAAATCGTCCCAGAATTAGTGCCTTTTGGGCTTTGGCCTGAGTTGTTGCGTACAAATCCTAGACACTGTGTCATTTCACAGAGGAGTCTCTCTAAGTACAACATGGTCACCATTCTCCCCTGCTTAAAACCCATCACTGGCTCCTCACCCTGCTGGGGGATGTCCAAATCCCCAGGTCCTGTCCAGCCCAGCCATCGCCCCACCTCTGTACCACTGTCCTCAGCACCTCCCACACCTTCTCTCCCCACGGGGCCAGTGCCACCTTTCCTGACTCTGTTGCCCACACAGGCTCTGATCTCTGTGTAGAAGACTTCATATTTTTTTCCTTTCCAGGAAAACTAGGCAGCAGCCTGTGTAAACCAATTATCAATGCAGGGACAGCCTGGACTGTAACCCTCTTGTGTCCATCACCCCCTGCATTGATGGTGCCTTAGGCTGGGGCCAACTGAATGCCCTCCCTGGTGTGTGTGTTCAGTAGATGTTTGTTGAATGAATGAATAATTTTCTTTCCTTTTCAGTAAATTAAAAAAGCTCCAGGTCACAGCTGTGCCTCTTGCCAAGCAGGAAGCGGCTGCAAATCTCCTTGGTGTTTTTCTTTTTGTTTCCTTTCTGAAGGGAAAGCATTTTTTGCCTGCTAGATGTTTAGAGCTATCATCACTATGGAAAAAAAAAAACAACTATGATCCAGAAGCTCAAGTAGTCCAAGAATTTTATGACAAAAACTGGTTCTGTTGGAGGAAAAAAAAAGTGTCAGAGCCAGCAAGTGTTGGACAGAGAAGGGAGGACTCTGACTGGATGCTTCCTTGGCAGGGTTATGACCATCTCATACTTAGCACTCTCAGCACTGGGACAGTCCCCATGTCACTTCTGAGACCTCACCTGGGCAAACTCAGGGCTGCCTTCAATGTGGAACATGCCTGTGACTCCAGCGCTTAGGAAGCTGAGGCAGGAGGATCACTGCAAGTCCAAGGCCAGCCTGAACTACATATCAAGACTGTGTCACAAAGAGACTAAGAAACAAAGAAAGAAACAAAAAAGATGAGTGTCGCATGGCATGGGCACATCAGCTCTATCCAGGCCCTGCTTGTTGGCGCTGGCCTCTGCTTCACCTGCCGTCTGTCCCATCTGCATCAGTGCTGGCTAATGCTTGACGCGTCCTGCTTCTCAACCTGGATCGCTGCCTCTGTCCTCTGCTGCCTGGTCAACCTCGCCCTCAGTGTGGAAAGCCTTCCCCGCACCATCCCAGAGAGAGGTCTGAGGGCATGTGGCTGTGCAGGCTCAGGACCCCACCCCCAAATAGTGCCCTCCTGGTGAGGCCACACAGAGCAGGCTGATCACAGCTCTGGAGGAGCAGAGGTTTGCAGAGCCATCAAGGAGAACCAGGAACAATGGGGGAAGCTTGCACTGAGAGGGAAGTCAGCACTCACCTTGGAGACCCTGAGGGGTGACCGAGGAATAGCGGGGAGCCAGGGGTAGCTCCAGGACCTCTGGATCACCTCCTTGATCAGATTTATGAATGAAGCCACATGTGTATTATCTGCATTAAACATTTTAAGATGTGCAAAATATTGACCCTAGAGCAGTTTTATGCCTCACGTGAGAATCACCTTCACAATGGCCTCTGTCGCGTGGCCACCCATACTCACAAACCCTCAGTGTCAGGGGGCTCTTGTCACGAGTCCCAAGGCCCCATCGCCAGGCAGTGCTTGAAATCAAGATGCCTCCTCCTGGTCCTCTCCTCTGTCCACCTCCTCTCCTCTCCCCACTCATCCATATCGAATGTCCAAGGGCCTCTGTCTCCGCTTTGATATTTAACACACCATTACCTGCCCTAAGCAACTCTTTGTCTGAAGTGAAAATGTTTTATGGCCATCACCTCAATTTGCCACTGCTCCTTCAAATGGCATTTGTTTTTTCTCTTTAAACGGTCTTGGGTTTGTTGTTTGCTTTTTTGCAGTTGTGAGTTCTCACCCTCTGTAAAGGTGTGAAGATTCAAGCAGGCCCCAGCAGGTTTCTGATTTCCTCCCCGGGCTCCTTTTGGAGCTCCTCTGTCCCTCCTGCCTATCACAGAGCTGTCTCAGCCAGCAGGGTGGTTCTCAGCAGCTTTACATGGTGCGGCAACTTCATAGGTGCAGAATTGGGGAGCAGAGAGACAGATTGAACTCCAGCGAAAGCAGTTGGAGGCACACACCCATCAAAGGAATATTGGAACCCATGATTCTGACCATGCTTGGTAATCACCCCAGCGCTAGCTGAAGCATAGATTTCGGGGCTCCCCCTAGAGTTCTGATTCAGAATGTATGGAGTGGAGCCAAACGTCCCATGCCTCCCTATTTCAGGGCTACTCTCTCTCTCTCTCTCTTTTTTTTTTTTTTTTTTTTGTCTTTTTGAGACAGGGTCTCACTACGTAGTTCAGGCTGGCCTTGAACTCACTTTGTAGCCCAAGCTGGTCTTGAAGTCACAATGATCCTCCTGCCTCGGCCTCCCAAGTGCTGGTATTACAGGCGTGTGCCACCACCAACCGGTTCAGGGCTACTCTTTGAGAGCCACTGAATGAAGGGACCAGAGGGACACCCGGGAAAGCGAGGTGTGGAGGAACACAGGTATTTGTAGGGCCCCAGTAGGAGGTGGCTCAACCCTAACCACAGCCAGGCCACCTGTGCTTCTAGGTGCCTCCGCCCCTGTTCCAGCCTCTCTCCCCTGGAGTCCCTGGCTGGAGGTGGGGTGGGACACATCTGTCCTGGCCCTGCTGAGCATTTCATCTCAGGGAGAAAGGAAACCTCTCCTCTGGGCCTGATTTTGGCCTCTAAGAAAGATTTGACAGGAAGACAGCCATTTGCTCTCGGAGGTAGCAATAGTCAGCGAACAGAGCCCCGTTGGGCAGTTAAAACACCTGAATGTGCTTCAGGGGCTTGAAGACCTGGTCTAGGGACCCTAAAAAGGGACACCATAGAGTGTTTGTGTGTGTGTCTGTGTGATAATTAGGATTAGATCCAGAGGCTCACAGAAGCCAGGCAAGCACCTGACCACTGAGACCTGGGAATTCTAAGAACTGCCATTCCAGGAGATAGGGCTCCTAAGGGAAGAGAAGTCCTCTCCTATAACAACCTCCAGACCTGGAGCAGCCAGTGGGAAGCAGGGAGGGAGCTGGTTGTCATCAGGACAGGAGGTGTTAGGATTTGGGGCGGGGGTTGTTGCTTTTAAATGTTTGACACCACCAGAGCATCAAAGACTGACAGCCAACTGTGAAATTTCTTGGACCAAGAGAGAAGGCAATTTAGTTTCAGGGGTGGGAGCTGTCAATTGGTGGCCAATAGAGGTAGAAAAGGAGCCTTCATCTCTGGTTTCTTAGCTCCAGCTGTGGAACTCATCTCACCTGCAGCCCGCTCAAAGGCTTGCCCTTTTGTTGCTTAGAAAGTCACTTTATTGCTACCTGGAAATGCCAAAGTTTTCAAGCCATCATCAGCTCCTATCAGAACCTAGATGGGCTTTAATGAGAATGTGCGGAGTTCCTGTTGTAACCTTTAAGAGAAGCTGCCATAATGCCCACCGAGGTTTGACGGGACCACAGGTGACAGCGGTGACAGCAGGTTCCAGGACTCTCCATTCGGCCCTGCTTGCTTTGTCTCTCTTTATGACCTAGCAAGGAAATAATGTCCTTCTAGTTTTTTTTTTTTTATTCTAAACACTCTCCCAGGAGAAAACAATCTGCTTCTCTATTGAATAATAAGTCCCCAAAGCCTGTTAATAAAAATTAAAGTCCATTTAGAAATTAATGGTAAGAATCAATATAACTCACATGAATCATATTTTTGCTACCTGATAGGGCATAAAAAGTAGATTGCCTTCCTGAGCTTGGTGCAGGACTTGCTTTTCACTGCTGTGTCAGATTGGTCTTGTTGATGATTCTGCCACCACAATGTCCCCGCCATCTGTCCCTGCTGCCGCTGACCTATTCAGGGCTTGTTACTCTTCCCTGATGAGTCCACATCATAGCAGATAGCCCAACTCCTCTTTCCCTTTTGATTCTGCTCATGATCCATTCTCCACACACTTCCCAGGCCCACAGGATCGACTCCACACTTCTCCTGGCGCATCGCGGACCCCCCATCCCCCTGACCCCTTTGTAATTTCACTTGGCCCAGTCTGACATCCAGTATCTGACCTGTTGTTCCTCTACATCCCCACTGCCTTCTGAGAAGCCGAGCTGCTGCCCAGGGTGATGGGAGACACGAAGATGAAGGGGGACGTGCTTTGGGAGAGGTGCCAAAAAGGAGGCTTCAGCCACTCATTCATTCATTCCCTAATTGAACAAGTGCTTCTGGGGTACCTGTTCTGTTCCAATCACTGTTCTAGGTGCATGAAAAACAGAAAAGAAGAAAATCAAACGGTTGGCCTCCTGGTTCTTTTCATTCTAGGTGGGTTAGGGAAGACCCCTACCTTGTAAAGGACCCACTTCCTCCCAGTACCAGTCACGCCAGGACTGGGGACCACACCTCGCACATGGTGGGGGATTGTTTATCCAACCCACGGCACAAAGACCGCAATGCTGGAGGTCGGGAGAGTAAGGAGGGCCTCCCAGCAGGGGGCTTGGGATCTGATACAGGAGTTCCAGCAGGTCTCTTTCTGAGTTGGCGGTTCCCGAATTCCAGGCCACTGTCTGCACAAAGATAGGTGATGTGGCTGCCCAGTCATAATGCTTCCCCCCGGGGAGAGCTCGATAAACAAAGGATGAAGAAGAAAGGGATGGAGGGACAGGGAGTTTTTTTTTTTTTTGGCTGATCACAGATTCATTGGAAGTCACACTGGAAAATGCAAAGAGTTCATTTGAGTTCATTTCGAACTAGCGTTGCACTCTGTAAAAATATCCACATCGTCAAATTCCTACAGACTGTTTTTCCTTTCAGAGTTAAGTTGTTAAATCCATCATCCCCACTTCTGAGTTCCTCTCGTAAAATGGCAGAGTTTCTTCCTGTCTGTTTAAATCATATTCCACACTGCGCTGGTTATGTAACTTAGGAATGAAAACAATGCCATACCTTCCTTTCCGTTTGTCCCTGGAGAGGTGGGGCTTGGGGAGCACGCACAGGAAGCTCATTGAAGAGGACGTACAGAATCAATAAAATCACAACCGTAAAGCAATCTAATTAACTTTTTCTTAATTAACCGGGAAATATAAAATTCTGCTCAATCAGTGCATCAAGTCTAAAGCCCACTCCAGTTCCAACCAGTTGCTAGGGACAGCAGGCAAAGACATCTCAGAGCTGGCAGGAAATGTGAAAATCCACTCATCCGATTCCTTCCTTGTCCCTCTGCTGAGGAAGCAGACCTGAGACACAGAGCGGGGACATCTGGCACCAGCCCGAGCCTTTCCCAGACTGGGTTCTGCAGCTGCATGTGGAAGCCACGTGGAAAGCAGATCACTGGCTTCCAAATCAGGGCTCTTCAAGCCTCCTGAAGCATCTCAGAGATGCAAGGCCTGTCCTAGCTCAGTGGTGGACACAGGATTAGCATGGGCAAAGCCCCGGGTTCAATGTACAGCATCAAAAAATAAACAGACTGTGATTTTTTCCTGCAGGGGACGTGTAGGCAATATGTGATGCCATTTTTCTGTCTCAAAGGAGAAGAGAGACTGAGTCTGGGTCAGGAATATGGCTGAGGACCCTGCCGTGCAGACGGTCCTTCCTTCCCCCCACAAAGAATCATTCAGACCTGAAGGTGCCAGGGGCACAGCTGGGAAACCCTGAACCCGACCCAGTTTTTCACACCAGCTGCTGACTGGGCCCCCTGGGCCATCTTGGACTAACAGACCATCCAGGATGTGATCTCAGTGTGACCTGAGTTTGAGAATCGCTGCTTAAACCCCTACCAGCTGGAAATGAAGAAAACAGCCAATCGCAGCCAGTTGTGCTATGTGTTTCAGAGAAGCTGAAGGGAACGTGAAGTCAGTCCAGGCCCCAAACCTTGTGATTTCCTGCTGGGGAATCAGGGAAGAGACAAAGAGCAAGGGTGACAGCAGAAAGTAGTGACGGGAGAAGGATCAGAAATGAGGGGACCCCCCCAGGGCTCTGTGCAAGCTGGGCTGGTTGGTAGCGCCGACTGGGGGTTCATTTTCTGCTTTCTTATTTTTTCAATCTGC
This sequence comes from Dasyprocta punctata, assembly GCA_004363535.1. NCBI lineage: Eukaryota > Metazoa > Chordata > Mammalia > Rodentia > Dasyproctidae > Dasyprocta > Dasyprocta punctata. Next base: position 8,715 of record RJWM01039598.1, read on the forward strand.
TACAACTGGATTTGCTTCTGAAGACCTGTCACTCTCTTAAACTGTCACTCAACATGATTGGCTATTAAAACATAAAGCACACGCATCACTGAGTCTAGAGTCACTGTTTTACTGTTTTGTTTTTTTTAACATTATACAAGTTATATAAGTTTTGGCTGACTGATATGATTAGGAAAGAATTGTCCCCCAACAGCAATTGGGCTAAAACTGCCTTTCCCACCAGGAAATGGATTTCCTGAGAGTATCTCAGTCAGATTCCTTCATCCAATGTTATTTTTCATGGCTACAATGTCCTCACTTTTATTTGGAACTCCAGATGTGAGTCAGCCTTTTTAATTTTTAAACTAGTCTCTATTTAAACTATTTCCTTTCTTCTCTGGGCAGCAATTTTCACTCATTGACCCCTAGTGCCTTCTTTTTAGAACCATCATGTTGGTTTACCATCATAAAATGAAATTCACAGGTAGTATTACTTATTACATATGCAGTTTTTAATTAATTAATTGGTTTATTTTTGAGACAGGGTCTCATTATGCAGTTCGGGCTGGCCTTAAAATCTCTATGTAGCCCAGACAGGCCGTGAACTCTCAGTGATCATCCTGTCTCAGCCTCCTGAGTGCTGGGATCATAGGCGTGCACCACCATACCTGGCTCATACGCAGTTTCTTCATCTGACCTGTCCTCCTGGGGCCTGCTCTGGGCCTAGAGGCTCACCTGCACCAGTGCCAGCACCAGGCTTCCTGTGGCCTTTGGCCAACGTCTGGCAGAAATGTGCAGCAGGAAGAAAGAATCTAGTCTTCATTCCCTGCCCCCTGAGATGCCCATGACACAGGCACAGTAGAGATCACAGCTCCCATGTGAGCAGAGGTGGCTGGGCTTCACCTACACCTACCCAGCCAAGCCCCTTTAGGCCAGGGGCACAATGCTTCTGCTGTTCCTTGCTGCAGGGCGAATCACCAGTGCCTGCTGGTCCCTGCGCCTACTCCTGCCTCTGCACAGTGTGCCATGCGGTTCCTGGGCACCTTGGCTGACACACAGTGACTGTAGCAGGATGGAGAAATGAAGTACACATCACTAAAGGGTATAAACCCTTAGGCATGAGGATATCAGAAGACAGACGGTCCCCTGGGAATAGGCCAGGTGCAAGCACAAAAGGCAGGAGTAAGTCCTTCAGGTCCTTTGGGTTTTCTGAAAGGTGACAACTCAGAAAATTTCTGAACAAAACAAAGCATCATTTTCTTCTGATTTATACAGAAGCTGTAAAAAACTTCCATTTAAAATGAAATTTCAGATTTGATTTTAAGTTCAAATGATTTTATAAGCTGATCTCTTACCCACTGGGGCTTCTAACACCATGCTGGACAAAGAATGATCAGTGCTTGTGTGACGCTGGCCATAGATTGCAGCTGACCTGGGACCCCTGATTGCTCTTCCAATCCCAAATGCCCCAGCGGTGCTCTGAGGAGCACTGTGGGGCACTGACCAACCAGGGAAGCCATCCGTAAGAGTAGCTTTCTGGTGAGGAACTCATTTAACTTGCTTTTTTTTTTTTTTTTTTGAGTGGGTTTATTTTGGTATAATTCTCACTCAGTAAAATCCACCATTTAAAGTTCCTAGTTCAATGATTTGTAGTCTATTGGGAGAGGTTGAGCAATATCACCACAATCTCACTTTAGAACATTCTCATCAGCCCAAAAAGGAACAAGGTGCTCCTTAGCCAGCCCTCTCCACTCCTACCCCTGAACAACTATCTACAGTACTTCCTGCCTCTAGGGTTCACATAAGTGGACTTACATGCTGTGGTGTTTGGTGATGGCACATTGAGAGACACAAGGCAAGAGCAGACAAGACGTGCAAAAATCAATGAAATCAACTGACATTCACGCAGTGCTTTCTTTCAAACATTTGCCTCTTAAGTTCACTTAGTAACTATCTAGAGCTTACCTGACAGTTTTCTCTAATGTAAGATAAAATACCGACTCCTACCTAAACCTTTATACTTTTTCTTTTTACCACATGACATTTCATAAATTACATGTTTCTCCTGTTTTTAAGTGTAGCGGAAGGAGAGAGGTATTAATGCAAATCGTTTTGCTCTCTTTGTTACTTTGCCTGGCTGTTTAGGATTATACAGCGGAAGGGCTGGAGAGCAGAGAGTGAAGACTAATTGCTATGTGGCAACAAGGTAAAGTGACTGTTAATGGCTTAGCCAGCTTCCCTTCCTTACCACCAGGAAGGCAGTCAGTCCATAATTAAGTTTTCATTACAAGGAACTCTTACAAAATAGATCACTTGGCTGACATTGTTTGTTGTAGATGAAACAACAAAGCATTAATTCAGATAGGCCAGCAGTTGGCACAAGAAAGACCTTAGTTAATATTTTTCATGTATCACTGTAATGGGACAATCTCTCTATGTCTTTTATCAACTGCTGCTAATAGTTCAATAATGGAGCAAAATAGTAATTGGAACCTGGTCTTAGAAGAAAAATACCTCTGTACAACACAGAACAAAATAGGGTTTTTTTTTTAAGGCATGAAAAACTAATATTAAAAGCTATAGGATTTTTTAAAAATCCCTTTAGTAGCTTTAAAAGAGTTTTATAAATTCAAATGGTTTTCTTTCTATAGCTCATAAACTATCTGGTTAAAACGTGAAATAAAGATACAGCAAACTAGATATTTTTCAGTACTTACTTTACTTTGTATTTGGATTGAGTTCTTTTTTCCAAATAAAATAGTGATGGTTTAGTAGCTGCTGTGGAGGGCCTTGTTTGAGCTACTCACTGATATCAGTTAAAAAAAAAATTATACTAGCCAGGAAATACAGCTAAATACTTATTCAACAAAAGCTCAAATATTGAAGCAAAGTAGTTGTTATATTTGTGTAAAAACCTTGACTGTACCTGCCTTTCCTAAATCATTTGCCAATGCAGAAAACATAAAAGTTTAAGTAGAAATTTCTCACTTTAAAGGAGAGAATACAAAAACCTTAGAGAAACAATAGCATAAATGTCCTCACATTTAGAATTATAAAGGAATGGTGTTTGGAAAAGGCAGAACCTGAGATAAAATTTTTAGGTAAATGCGAATCAAGCCACAATGAGATCCATTAGGATGGCTACTCTCAAGCAACCAGACACCACAAGGGTTCTGCTGTGGAGAAGCTGGGTCTTATGTGCACTATCGGCAGCTATGGCAACAGTGGTGGTTCCTCAAACAGTTAAAACTAGGTGCAGCCATTCCACTTCTAGCTAAGTAGCCAAAAGAACCAAAAACAGAGACAGTAAAGATATTTATACATCCACGTTCATAGCAGCATTATTCATGATAGAAAGTGGAAGCAACCCAAGCACATCAATGGATGAATGGATAGGGTGAGCAGAATGTGGATATACACACAATGGAATATTATACAGCCTTCAAAAGGAAGAAAGTTTTGCAATATGCAAAAATATGGGTGACCCTTGAGGACATTATGCTCAATAGAATAAGTTGATCGCAAACAATTGCATACAGACATTGTATGCAAAACTTCTGGCAAACTCTAGGTATATTATAGTGTTTGTAATGTGTATAGAGGAATCAAATTATAGGCAAAAAGCAGATGAGTGGTGTCAGGCAATGCAGGCTGAGGGAGTGAGAAAATACACAGGTTGAGGGAGTGAGAAAATATTGCCCCCTGGATGACTTTGCAAAATGAGTTATGGACATGGCTGGTAACACAGCTGCACAGTATTAGGAATGTCTTTAATACCACTGAACTCTACACATAAAAATGACTAAGATGGGGAATTTCGTGTATTTCATCACACTAAAAGCTTTTACATAAAAAAAAAACTATATGGGGCAAGAGAGATGATGGTGTAAATGATTCTAAGTATGTTACGTGCACATTCGAGCCTGCCAAAATGAAGCTCATTGATCTTTGTAACCAATGTGCCATAAAAAAATGTGGGGAAAAACTACAGGTGGTAAAGATCAATGGGTACCAGGAATTAAGGGAATGAAAGGGATAAACTGGCAGGGCACAAGATGTTTAGGGCGTGAAACAATTCTGGATGATGCTGTACAGTGTACACACTGCCCTATCCTTATCCAAACCCACAGAGCACACACTAGTGAAACCCAGGGTAGACTATGGGCCCTGGGGGCTATGATGTTAATACAGGTTTGTAGGTGGTCACAAGTGTATCACGCCAGTGCAGGGTGTGGACAGTGGGGGAGGGTGTGTAGGTGTGCAGTCGGGGAGAGGGGATGGTATTTTGGAACTCCAATCACTGCTCAGTTTTGCTGTGAATGGAAAACTGCTCTGAAAATCAGTATTAAAAGGAAAAAAATAACCAGGTGTGGTGATACACATTTGTAATCCCAACACTTGGGAGGCTGAGGCAAGATGATTGCTGTGAATTTGACACCAACCTGAATACTGTTTTGTTGTTGTTGTTGTTATTGAGATGGAATCTCACTATGTCACCCAGACTAGTCTTGAACTCCTGGAATCCTCTTGCCTCAGTCTCCCAAGTAGCCAGGATTACAGGCATGCAACCCCTCACCTGCATATTTTTTAAGATTATCTCTAGGGCTACAGAAGTCCTTCAGTGCTAGAACACAAGTCTAGCATGCACAAGGCCCTCAATTCAATCCTTTGCCTCACAAAAAAAAAAAAAAAAGGAAAAACATTATTTCTAGCCCCAAACTGCAAAACCAAATACGCTACAAGAGTAAATGAAATGTGTTGTGTATACATTCAACTATAACATGATTCTTTTATTTCAAAAAAAAAAAAAAAAGAATATTCAGCAATAGTTTAACAGTTTTAACCTTCACTATCCAAATGAAGAACAGATGAGGCAAGATAACACATAATACAATAAAAGTTGTACTGAAGTAAGGTTTATCTGGAAAAAAAGAAAACAAACATATAAAAAGATAGGACAGTTCATTTTTAATCAGTCAAAAATGAGAAGAGTTCTGGACAATGTTGAATTCCACTCACCAGAATGCTATAGTTATACATTAAATATAATTACTATCTATACATATGCAAAAATATAAAGTTCTATTTCATACAACAAAACCCTTTATGGAAACCAGTTTAAAATTAATTAGAACTTCTCAACATTGATGTGTGAGGTTTAAGTCCTTCTAAAGTTTCCTTTAAAGGTCTGAAAACAAAATGCTAAACCTAAAAACACTGTCCTTTCTTGTCATTTCCCAAAATTAAATCTACTTAGAACAAAACAAGAATTGATAGCTTAGTCACATACTACTTAAATAATAATATTGTTCAGGCATGTCTAAAATCTTCCTTGTTTTCAAGTATGGAAATGGAACTCAAATATTCCACAATATCGTACTAAACGGATGGAGTATTTAGGAAAGACTTTGTGGTCCTATGGCACAACAGTAATGTTTTATTTCTTCATTATGTTCTGAAATAAATATTTTGGTTTTGTTTTGCTTCTAAAAGGCCAAAATGATAACCCGCATTAAGGTCAATTGAACTGTGGTAAGACTTAATAGTGTAAAATACAACATCGATATTTTATCACAAAAGTAAAGTTGGTAACAGATTATAAAAGGATCCCAGCCTCCATCCAGACAGGCTGAGATCAGAGCTCGTCATGATAGAAATAGTCGTCGTGCAGCTGCCTGCCATAATCAGTGGCTTCGCTGGTGAGAAACAAGTCTTGGTTTTCCAGAATCTCTTCTTCAGACAGCTTTTGGTCACCATTTAAATCCATTTCATCAATTAGATGAAGAGCCTTAAAAACAAAGTAAAGCAAAGAGGGGTCAACTGTACTATGTTTGGCAAGATGTTCCCATTTGAGCGACTGATTTGGCAAAATCACTTTGGTGTGCAGAGCACTCATTAATGTCTGAGTGTCTACAAATACCGCATGCTGCAACTGCTTCTGTCTACTGCTTCTCTCATTCTCTCTTTTCTTAACTTGTGCTGGCTCTGCATACCCTCCACTCAAATCCAGTCCAGCATATTTTAAGAGTAGGCAAAATTATGTTAATCTACTTTAAGCTCCTTTGATAATACAAACTATTATTCTATTCCCTATATTCTCAGATTAACATGTTACATAATCTTCTCATCTCTTTTGATGATCTAACACCTAGATGAGTTCATTCAAACCACAAGAGTGTCTTGGGTAATGTGTCTGTGATCTCAACTACTCACGAGGCTGAGGCAAGAGGACTTCGAGGTGAGGCTAGTTGGGGCAATTTAGTAAGACACATTATCAAAATAACAAGAAAAACACAGCAATGCGTCCATCCTAAATTTTTTCCATCATTACTTCTCCACCAACTTAAGATTTTCAACTTCATTTCTTAACAACAGTACCTAATTTAGGAGGTGAAAAGAGAAAGGCATTCCATAACACTTACCTCCTCTTGTGCAATGCCCTGGTTATTGGGTACCACCCAGGATAACAGCTCTTGTGGGTCAAGTCTGCCATTGTTATCTTTGTCATAATCATTCACGAATCTGTCTTTCTCAACAAGTATCCACTCGGGATCTTCACTTGCAGCTTAATACAAAAACAAAAACAAAAACAAAAAACTCCACAAATATATTCTTGTGTACACAAGAATATCACATGCATCCATCAAGAAGTTTGGTATATTTCTAGAATAAGGAACGTGAATTGAAAGTTTACTAAAGGAAACCCAATGAAACAGAAACACTTAACTGAAAGGTCCTGAAATACTAAGTACAAATGTATGGTAATTTTCAAAAGTGACAGTAAGTCTAAACAACTCACGGTTTTAAAATTGTTGCATATTATTTATTACAAGCATATTATTTATTACAGTTAGTGCTCTTGCTAACTGCTACTACTTGTTCTGACATCTATCTTTCCAAAACTTGAGTTGGATAATGTTTTTATGTATATTATTGACTATATAGTTTCCTACGAGCTCTTACAAACCACTCCCATACATGATATGAAAGTGACAGTCACAAAAAGTAAAAGTAGTGACCAATTTTAAAAATTGCATTGTTCAGTACTTTTAATGAATAATTCTGAAACAAGACAGCAGCGTAAAGGAAGAAAAAGTCCTCTAATTTCACATACTTGGTAAGGCACCTTCTACAGTCTACATATGGCAGTGGTGGCGAACCTATACCACGTGTACTGCAGCAAGCCGTATCACTGGTCTACAGTAGTCACAGAATTTTTATTTCTCTTTTAAGATCTACATGTAATGGTGCAGGATTTTGTTAAAAAAAAAACAAAAAACAAAAAACAAAAATGCCTTTACTTTCTCCTTT
>RJWM01039599.1:0-16029 GCA_004363535.1 Dasyprocta punctata
CGGTGCCGTTTAAAAAAAAAAAAAAGGGCGGGGGCTGCAGATGCTGCTCAGTGGTGCTGGCTGGTGTGTCAAGAGGCCTTGGGTTGCATCCTCCCAAAACAGAAGGAACCGAAAAGCTCTGGTGACACGGGCATGATAAAGACAGAGATTAAATGCCGACTTAGGAGAACGCTGCACAAAATGCATTTAGAAATCACATACCTGATTTTCTTTAGCAGAAGATTCCAAAAAAGCTGCATTCCAAGATTCTGCCAAAGCTTTCCCTTCTTCATAACTGATCACCCTGAAGGAACAAGAACATTCTAATTTTTGTCCCTTATTACACAAAGCACACATAATTAATGACACAGGCCCCACTCTGATCACTCTAGAGGCTGTACATCGTCATGAGTAACACAGGAGCATTAATCACGCCAGGTCGGTGACAGGGCAGGTGCTGTGGTGTCGGTCACCTGCGGTCTTGCAGCTTGAGGAGTGGGGAACTGTGTCACGTTTTCGAGCGCAGCCCCTCACGGCCAGGTGGAGGCTGCTCTCTGCCCCGCCCTGCTCCCTGCTCCTGTGACCCCAGCCTTAGACACAAAGGCATCCGGAGAAAACAACAAATGCTGCTGCCTTGGTCACAGCAGAGAACCCAAAGAGAATTCTCTTATCAAGTTTGGTCTGCAGTGACCGTACAGAAACACTGCAGCCACGTATATTTGTGCTAGCAGAGTAATTTAAAATGCTCTATCAGTGACTACAGACTTGATTTTATAAATCAACAATTTAAAAGGTACATACCTTTCCATATGCAGGTCTTTCTTATTACCAACCAACATAATAGGTATTCTATTTATAAGGAAAAAATGAACCAGTTAGTGCCAGATCGTGTCACGTGGTGGACTCAGTAACGGGAAAAGGCCAAGTACTCAGTAACACTACTTACTGCACTTTCCCCACCATGTCCAACAATTTGCCATGGATAACTTTAATCACTTCAAAACTGTAAGACAAAACACATGAAATCGAGACATCCATTTCAGCACTGGAGTTTTCAAGGAATGTCAGGCTCATCCTTTTAACCTAAACTGCACCTAAGATTTCCTTTATTTTTCCTACTCATCTTTTTCCCCTGCAGACACTCAGTAATCCTTCCTGATGATATTCAAAGTCCAACAGGTGTGGTATTTAAATAAGAAAGTCTGAGCTGACAAATCACGTAAACAAAACTCAGTCTTCTAGCTCACCCAGTAACACTGTAAGTGATTCTGGGCCAGCCCACCTCAGCACCAGCCCTGCTCCCCACCGTCTGGGAGGATGCAGGAGGCTCTGGACCACTTGTCTCCCACCCAGATGTCCATCCAGTGTTGTCACAAGACAAGCTCAAGTCTACTCTGGTGGGACTATTTGTACCACTGCTCCCGCCCGCTCAGGAAGCCCAGGGAAGCACCACTGCCTCTGCTCCAGTACTGTGTAGGACTGGCTCCCCGCCCCACCAACACACAATCGACCCCACAGACGCCAGAAGGGGCCAACGGCACCCCTTCCCTCAGTTCCCTGCAGGCTGAGCAACCAGCATCCTCTGCAGTGGCCTCCAACAGGTCCCCAGCTCAACTCAGCCCCACAGACTCCCTCCCAGGCGCCGGCCTCTGCTCCCTCACCCGCCCTCTGGCTACAGCACCTCCCACAGGTACAGGATGTTGTCTCCCTCTAGCTCCCTGAAGTGTGCTGCTTTCCAACTCAGCTCAGTCAGTCTTTCTCCACACCCGCTTCCTGTGTGCTTTACCTTGGGGGAACTGTCGCCAACAGCCCATTCGGGCAGCGCTTAGCTTCATTCCCCAGTGTGTGTCAGAAGTTTGCCCAAGTCATGCATTACATGCTATTTCTTTTCTTTTCTATTTTTTTTTTTTTGTAGTGGGGAAGGAGCCCACCACCCAGTGAGCTATATCCCTAGCCCTTCTGCTATTTTAAATCTATGCACATTGTTACTTTTTGGTTTGCTTTTTTGCCAACTGGAGATTGAGCTCTTTGTTTTTTAAAACAGTGTCTGGCTACATCGCCCAGGCTGGTCTCACATTTGTAATCCTCCTGTCTCAGCCTGGAGGGATTATAGAGTGGCTAGAATTACAGATATGTGCCACTGTGGCCAAATATACGTTGTTACTTTGATAAAAATGCTTATGGGTCAAAAACAGGATATAGAAATTCTAAGTATTGGAGGTTGCGTGACAGAACAGAACTTCCCTAAAACAGCCATGAGGTATCCTGGCGTGGACTGAATGGGGGAAGCAAGCCCAGAATCCAAGGTCCACCCCACGAAGCGCTACGGGCTCGTTTCCCCTCCACGCGGAATGCTGAAGAGGCTCAGGAGGGAACGAGACTCTCTCAGCTGACCCCCTCTGCGGGACTGGCTACGGTGACACAGGCTCAATGACCGAAACCAACAGTTTCTGAATTGATGGCCAGCACCCAGTAACGGAATGTGATCAATTCACAAACCAAAAACAAAGTGTGGCTACTGGAACCAAAATCTATTCTCATGAATAAAAACAGTGGGCTCATTTTATGTAGGCAGACGAGACCCTATTATGCAAAGGTGTTATTTCTTAAATTCAAAAGATACAGTATTCAACATACTGTACTTCTCAAATTGTCTCACAAAGTCTACGCCACAGACTCTCCACACAGTCTGGTAAAAACAGACAAAATACAAAAATGCATGTATTTCTCATTTAAAGTATTAGAAAATCTCATGTCAAGTTCAATCACTACCTAAGCAATCTGAAGTAAAAAAAAAATTTTTATTCTACCAGTGTCACAAAGCATCTACTGGGGACACTGTTTCCTCCTCAATAACCTGTTTGCTCCATAAAAAAACCATTAAACATCACTTAGTCTAACAATCAAGTCTAATCGTTACTACTAATCCCATCATATGCCTTTAAAAGGATTCATGCCATCATGCACAGCAAATAAACTCAAGCCAGCATCCGGTACCTTACCTTTTGATTGATGTAACAGAATACACGAGAATATAGCCATTAATATCTATGGAGTATGTCTGAGGAAAAATGGAATATTCATCCTGTGGAAGAAAAAATAATTACAAGTGAATGAAATCCTCACAGAACATGACAATGTGCACCTAGTTTTTCACAAAAATCAAGTAAACAGAGAACACAGTATCATCCCAGAAATGTAGCCTGCACCCTGAAGGCTTAAGAGCGCTCTGTGGGTGACAATGTGCTTCTCATAGATTTTCTAAGATGACCCTGGTTATTCGAGGACTCACAAGCTGATGGTGTCATGCACTTCTCGAGAGAACTGGACAGAAGGAATGGACAACAGTCCTGAGTCTCCTCTTAGAGCACGCCACATTTCTTTTACAGATGGAAATTTCAGAATCTCTCAGGCCCTTGGGACATGACACATCCTTCATGTCCTGTTATCTGTATTCCAGTCACAGAGGCTTGGGCATCAATCGAAGGGCTGCCTCAAGGTTGCCATGAGCATTTGAGAGAAGAGGAGAAGGCAGATCAAACCGCCAGGATCTATCAGTGTACACACGTTTGGGGATCAAAAAAAATGATTACTGAGATGCTTCTGGAGCCAATCAGTCCCTCACCTTACAAAGCAGCCTCTCAGAACTTGGCTTTAAACACAGAATTAGGAAAATTCACTGGAAGTCAGATGTTGATGCAATTTTCAATGACACGGTCCTCTGCCTGTGCAGGTCTCTGGCTCTCAGTTCAGATCTGAATGTCACTCACACAACAGTCTCAAGTGCGCCTCAGGACAGTCCATCATGCTGCTACCTCAGAAGCAGAAGCTCTAACTCCACCAGCCCGCAGCAGGGCTACAACTCTTCATGATGACCAGGGACTACTGTCCATGGGAAAGTTCTAATATGTGTATGTGTATGCATATGTATACAGAAAAGACAAGTTAAGATAGTTATACTGCTGATTTCTCTGAGTTCACCGAAGAGAAAGATTTGTTTGGACAATTGAATGCAGATGTCTTGTGCTCTGGGTGAATGAGTTGGGGATGACAATGTGCAATGTATGTACCATTGTTGCCCCGACTGATGTGTTTCAAAATTTAGTGGGTTTTTTTTTTTCCTTTTTTCACCTTGAAATAAAATGGATTTGGGAAAAAAAAAAAAAAGAAATACTAAGTTTTACTCCAAGTCTTTGACATCATAAATAATAATTAACCAGAAAATAGTGTTTCTATTCCCAAAACTTTATTTATTTATTTATTTATTTATTTATTTATTTATTTATGTTGTACTGGGGATTGAACTCACAACCTCGTGCCTACAAGGCAGGTGCTTACGCCACTGAGATAAATCCCTGGCATCCAAAACTTTCTATATATAAAATAGAACCTTCACTCATTCCATTACTGGTACAGTTTCATTACATTTTATTTTTTAGTGTTTATTTTTTGAAAATGATTTCTGGTAATGCAACGACAGATAAGATTAAAAAAAATCTGCAACGATCTTGGCTATAGCTTAACTACTATGGGTCCAAAGTTTAAAACTCTCCTTTTTCCTAAAGGGCAGATGTGAAAATAAAGAAAAGCAGCAGAGTGTGAAAACCAGCCACACACAGGTACCTCAGAGATGATGACAGTCAGCTGCAAGCTACAGAGCCATCAAAACAAGAAGCAACCCCTGCGCCCCAGTCCCATGAACACACTCCTAAGGATGAGCTTATGGCAGCAGTGATTACAGTCTTCAAACTCTCCCCAGGGATGAGAGACTTAAAGCTTGTGCCACGGTCTCAAGCAAAACTATGCAGGGTCATCACTGAGGAACAGTGAGTTAGCACACATGAATGCATAATTCTAGGGAGCAGACCTTCTGAGAAACAAGGGCAACTGCAGGGTGTGGTGAATGGAAATCAGCTACAGCGACTACCATGGTACACAGGCTCATGAATGAACAGACTGGAAATTCTAGAAGGATCCAAAGGGGTATGCAAATTAGCTATAGGATTCCCAGCACTCTAGGAAGCTGAGGCAGGAGAACCACAAGTTTAAACCCAGCATAGGCAATTTAGCAATTTACGAAGATCCTGTCTCAAAATTAAAAAATAAATGCTGGGGATGTAGCTCAGTGTGAAGGCCCTGGGTTCAATTCTCAGCCCTGGGGCAGGGTGGGGGAAGATATGAAAACTGTGGGGACACGGGAGAATTTTTAAAAATCATTAAATAAAAGGTAATAAATCCAACTGTGGGAAAATTAAAATGTTCTTTGTGACTGTAAACTTCTCAAACAAGAACCATAAACAAAAGAAAAACAAAACCTTGCCTCTCAGAACACATACAAAATGCTAATTGCCTTCACACATTAAGTCTCAAGGCAGCAAACACAGACCACGCACTAGAAACCAAGGGCAGAGCTCACTGACAGGTAACTCACAGCGGGACACAAACGTCACCAGACACAGAACAGGACCACGGCCCTCACTATAAGAAAAACAATGCCAACATGGAGGGTCCGTGCTGTGGACTGCCAGTGGGGTCAAGACTGAAGGTGACGTCACTGCTGATCAGCAATTTTAGTAATGAACTTGCCACAGATCCAAACTGGGCACAACGCAGCCATGGGGAGTGTGCAGGGCTAGGGAAGAATTTCTAAGATGGAGATGTATTACTTTCTGTGTAAAAAAGAGAAAGTAACAATACCGTATTTTAGATGCACACAATACTAGAAGCTGACAGAGGGTTTGCTGGGCTAGGGGGAAGGTGTGTTGGGACAGCTAGGGTGGAGGAGGGCAGGGGAGGAAAGAACGAAGCTGCATGACGTACATGGACAACCCCCACAAGGAATGCGATCGCTATGTACTGCAAACATGGACTAACAAAGACAAAAACTCCACAAATAAAAGACAGCTAGGATTGCTGGATATGATGGTGCATGCCTGTAACCCCAGCTACTTGGGAGACTGAGGCAGGATGATTCCAAAATCAAGGCAGGTCTGGGAAATTTAGCAAGATTCTATTTAAAGCCAGGCGTGGTGGCACATGCCTTTTAATCCCAGCACTCAAGAGGCTAAGGTAGGTGGAGCGCTGTGAGTTTGAGGCTGGCTTGGGCTACAACGTGAGCAAGGCTGGCCAGAACTACATAGTGCGACCCTGTCTCAAAAAACTAGGGTCGAGTGTTTGGCTCAGTGGCTTAAGTGCCTGCCTAGCAGGCACGAGGTTGTGAGTTCGATCCCTGGTGTAAAAAAAAAATAAATAAAAAAAAGATTCTATTTTATAATAAAAATAAAACCGAGGCAGGCTGCCAGCCTGAACTACATAGTGAGACCTGGTCTCAAAAAAGCCCACTCTCCCCCAGAAAATAAATAAATAAATAAATAGGGCTGAGGATGTAGCTCTAGGCAAAAAAAAAAAAAAAAAAAAAAAAAAAAAAAAAAAAAAAAAAAAAAAAAAAAAAAAAAAAAAAAAAAAAAAGCCCTGGGTTCAATCCCTAATACAATTACAAAAAACTCCCCCCAAAAAACAAAACAAAAACAAACAAATAAAAAAAAACCCACCCTAGACTCACAGCATAACCTCTGGGTCAGTGATGGGCCACACAGACAACAGGGTTCCCACAAGATTACGAGTGAGCTGCAAAGCCTCTGCTGCCGCGTGCTGCAGAGCTGCTGTCACATCCTAGCCCTCCATGTTACTCATGCCTGTGGTGGGGGCTGGAACACAGCTCGGTGATGAGAGTACTTACTTGCCTAGCATGCCTGAAGTCCTGGGTTTAATCCCCAGCACTGCAGAAATAAAGGTTTACTGTAAAGCAGTGTGTTATAGCTGATTGTGGTGGTGCTTGCCTGTAAGCCCAGCACTCAGGGAGTCTGAGGCAGGAGGATCACAAATTTGAGCCCTGTCTGGGCAACTCAAGTGACTGCATGATTTAAAATCAAAGTCACAATGCATAGTTTTATTTTATTTTACTTTTTTGAGATAGGGTTTCATTATGCAGTTCAGGCTGGCCTTGAACTCATGGCCATCCTCCTGCCTCAGCTTTCCAAGTGCTGGGATTACAGGTCTGCACCACCAAGCATGGCCTAACTTAAACGATTTAGTGATCCATTCTCAAAACAAAACAAAACAAAACAAAACAAAACAAAACAAAACTGGGGCTGTAGCTCAGTTTGAAGGCCTTGAGTTCAATTCCTGGCACTGCAAAAACAAACAGTAGGTCACATTACATGGCAGCAGTCATTTATACATCTTGTTCCTGTCTCTTGAGTTTTGTTTTTCTCTTGTGCCTAATTCAATCTTGTGTTTTGTTCACTCTAGCAGCAGTAAACTATACTACACACACACACATAAAAACATACACACTAAATAGCCTAAAGTATAACAGACTCCACCACACAAGTTTATGTAAGTATATGCTGATGTTTCCACAGTGGGAAAACTGGCTAATGTAACATTTCTAAGAATGTGTCCCCATTAAGTGACCAAGAGCTATATGTCTGTATGTATACTAATATATACTAGATAAATAGTATTCACTATTATGAATAGCTTGCTAAGCAGCAATTTATTGTGAGCAAGTTTTACTCCTAAAATGTGTAAATTAGTGTCCAGGTGTGGTAGCACACACCTGTAACCACAACACTTGGGAGGCTGAGGCAGGAGGATCCCTGTAAGCTCGAGGTCAGTCGGAACTGTATAGTGGGGCTCCAGCTCAGACCAAAAAGTGTCAATTAGTGAACAAATTTACTTTGGATTACTTTTTTCTCTCTCTTTTTTTGAGACAGGGTCTCGCGCTATGCAGTTCAGGCTGGCCTTGAGCTCACTTTGTAGCCCAGGCTGCTCTCGAACTTGCAATGATCCTCCTGCCTCAGCCTTCCAAGTGCTGGTGTGCTCCACGACTTCCAGCTGGATTACTTTTTTGGAGACAGAGTCTTGCTATGTTGCTCAAACTGGCCTGGAACTCCTAGACTCCCTTTTGAAAAGGTGGGGCCATAACCAGCTGTAGATCACTTTAAAAGTATTTCTCCATCTCTCCCTGCAACCATCTGCCTTAACCCACAACTAGCCTGTGTGACCCCAAATGCAGGGGCTCACTCTTACAGAGCTTGCTACAGTGCAAGGGCAGAACCACAGCAGAAGAGAATGTGAGTGGTTTCATAATTGGGAGTTGTAAACACAACCATATCCTTATCATTTCCCTTGAAGACCTATTGGCTACAATGACAAATTATTCAAAATAGCCAAATGAGAAGTGTACATGGCCTTGAACTTGCTGCGACTCTCCTGCCTCAGCCTTCCAAATGCTGGGATTACAGGCATGTGCCACCATGCCTGCCTTTTCTGAATACTGCTACCCAAAGGAGCAACAGAGCTGCAAATCTACCCATGGTTCTTGTCATATCACACGTCCTACACTCATTCCTTAGAACGGGATCCCTTTTGTAACACACATAGAGTGTTTGGTGCCCCACTGTACATTCCTGGCATGGACCAGTGATGGTGAACCTTTTAAAGACAAGTGCTCAAACTGCAACCCAAAACTCACTAATTTATGCAAAATGCCAACACTGCAATTAAACCTGAATACCGAGGTTTTATTTCAGGGAAAAAAAAAAGCATACATTAGTATCTTTTGTCTTAAAAGAATAGTATCATGCATGCCACAGGTTCACCACCACTGCTTTAGAGCAAGCAGCACCTTCTCTGCTGGTAAGGAAGCCAACACAGAGCTGTCCCTCTGCAGCTCCTCCCAGCTGCCTATGTCACTGCACTAACAGTGGGAGTCTACCAGCCTCGAGGCGGCAGGGTCCACACTTGCTTGTGGTGAGCCAGGCAAATGCTGCCCTTTCCCTGCTGTACAGAAGGCAGTGAGAGGTGTAGTAAGGCTCCTCTCTCCTCACACACTGGGACTCCAGCCCATGCTTGACCCGAGAAGACTGTCCCTGGGGAGGTGACTTTCTAACGCTACATGGAAGTGATTTAGCAATCTACAGCCACATTCTCACTTTTCAGGAGCTTCAGGAAGATCCCAAATGAAGACTCCTGCTGACAGTGCGATCCCACTGTAGGAACAGAGGGTGCACTTGTTTTCCAAGGCATGCTAAGCGCATACCTACTGCCCCAGCACAACCATTACCTGAAGCCCCCAGACACTAAGTGTGTCTTAGTTCAGGCAGAAACTTCCCAGTCACCTGCACTGTAAAGACAGACACAAACCCAAAGCACGCTACCCAGAAGCTCCTCTCTGGGAGAGCCACCCCTAGAGGAGCTGTGTCCCTTTGGCATGGAGGCTGCTACTTGTTCTGATGAGCCCTGACCCACATTCTGTCACGGGACAGGTCCTCAGGACGGTTCTGCTCACAGATGGCTGCTGGCATGTCCAGTTCCGAGGCACATCAGTCACCGCCAGGGTGCACAGGGCAAGGGAGGGAGATGTGCTCAGACTACGTTTGGTTTATTTCCTTCCTAGCTTTCAGAATGGAAACCCCAGGGTTTCTCCAGCACTAGCACCACTCAGTATAGCTATTTCTTGCTTCACAAAGGGACCACAGTTTCCTTCCCCATTCACTTTCCAACAAAGAGAGGGAATTCATTCCCAACCCACAGGACATGTCACATTGCTCTATAGGTCTACTTCAGCTTCCCCGGGCTCCAGAAAAAGCCTCCTTTCAAGGTGGCTGGCCAGATTAGAGCACCCACCTCCCACTTGCCTGGCCCTTTGTGTTTATAAGCTGGAGGGAGGAGGAGTTAGGAACCAGACACCATCCTCTGCTGCTCCCTACCCTCCAGTGAACAGGGACAGATTCAGTCTAACAGAATGGTTTCTAGTCAAACTGGAAGCGGCTACCATGGAAACGAGGCAGCTAAGCTGTCAAAGGGCTTTTTCATTCCCCAGCACTACTGATTTCTTTCCCCCTCACTTCCAGTCAGTTGCCCCAGTGAACCATTCCACACACCACTGTCACACTGATTAACCTGTAAGTATCCTTTTTGAGTATAACTTAACTTTTAGCAATTATCCACTGTCAGCAAATCAAATCGAAACTCATGTTTCATGGCCCAAGTCTTCCTAGGATGAGACCGCCTGTTTCTGCCCTTTACCTCTCTCATGCTGGTCCTGAGATTTATTTTTGCTTTTAAAGTAGGAGAATATCCATTACTGAGGGAGAAAAAGCACTAACATGATTTTCTAATGCAGAACTGATACTTAGAAAATAGAAAACCACTACTCTATATTAAGTGTCAACCCCCAGAATTAAGAAAACTTAAAACTATCCTAAAGCAGAAAAACGAATTCCCTAGAAAGCTACCACACACATTTCAGAACAAAACCATCAGCATCCCGGGACACACGCAGCTCAAAGGGGTGCTTGGCCTCACTGCTGCTGCACTCAGCTGGGCAGGACTGGCCGCCCCGCCACCCCACCACGAGAGACCCTGTGGTCCCAAGGTCACTTACTTGCCCAGCTGTATCTACGAGCTGAAGATGATATTCTTGTCCATTTACTGTGATCAACTTTGTGAAAGCTAGAGGGGAAAAAGGGGATTAAATATTAATTTTAATAAATTAACTCTAGATCACTTGTAAGTGTGAACGATGACAATGGATCAAGCATGGAGTCCCTAACAATCTCACGAAAAGTTCCCATTAAACAAAAAGAATGAATCTCTTGAGTTGTATGGATTCTTCCCTACTTCCACTAACCAACTAAGCATCACTGTGGTCTGGCTTGGATCTTGACTCTTCTCCAGGAAAACTAGGCAATGATTCATATCTAATAAAAATAGTCCATGCTCTGTGGAGAGTCCCTTCCTTTGGTGAGGAAGTGAAATTTACTACACCAAGTGCGAGGTCTAGGGTGAACCCAAACCACAGAAGTCTTCCATTAATTTACAGAAGGATGGTGTCGAGCACAAGGAGCTCACATTAATTCAAGTGTTAAGAACTTTCAGTACATAAAAAATTAACAATATTACTGGTAGATAAAGCAGCAACGGAACAGATGTTCTGCACTGAAGCTACCATCCCCACTTAGCTTAAGGATCCAATTTATCACAACTTCTTTTTCCTACCAAGGGGGAAGAAATCAGATTCCAAAGGAGGAGATAATTCAGAATTCTACGGAATCAGGCTTCAACACATGCAGGGGAGAGGAGAGAACTATTAATAGTAACAGAATATTGAAAAAAATAACCATCTGGAACCCTACGCAGAAGCGAAACGACTTCCTCTGTGTGCCCAGCTCCAGCCAACTCCTGCCTGGCCACCTAGCACCATGAGAGCCAAGCAGGAGGATCAATGCCTCAGGCAGCTGAGAGAGGTCACAATTTGTCACACGCCAAAAGGCAAAGCAAGAGTCAGAAATTGTTCAAGGAGAGCCTCGCTGGGTCACACGAGTTCCACAGGGAGGAAGGCAGCCACAAGAGTTGCACAAACGTTGCTTTCTCTAGTGCAAGTCAGGCCAGAGTGAGGTGCACAGAGGTCACAGGCTGGCTATCACACAGTATAGTATTGTGAACCCTTCTGGAAATGACTGCTTTAAAGAAAGGAGTAGACCAGAAGGAAATTCAATCAGGTTGGTCCAAGTCTATAATCCCAGCTGTTCCAGAGGCTGAGCAGGAGCACTGCAAGTTTGAGACCAGGCTGGGCAATTTAGCGAGACCTTGTTCCCCTCCCCTCAAAAGAAAAACGGCTGAGAATGTAGGTCAGTGATAGAGTGCTACAGCAGTGCAAAAACGCCACCATCCTGAATCAGACTACCTCAAAATGGGGAACACCCACTGCGATCTGTTTTGCTGATTTAAGCAGCAATCTAAGTGACTTTTCACACTGTGACCTCTATGACTGGGATTATCCGCTGTGTGGAAGCTTTCAATCACCATCAGCCAGGGGGCAGTCACGATGCAGCTATGAGAAACCAATTCCGCTAGGTAGAATCAAGAAGTGCATTGCCGATTTGATAAAAATTACGTAAGACTTTCAATCAAAACTAAGTATAGGTGGTTATGAGGTACAACGTAATCACTGTGATGAGATTAATGAAACACTTATCAAGTATCCATTCAACAACTATTTCCCGAACACCACTGCTGTTACCTGCTGCCAGCAGTCCTGTCTAGGTGCCTAGGGTGCCGCTGGAAGCTAATGGAAGGCAGATGCACACATGTACCCACCAGCTGCAGCTGGCATTCTGTCTGGCAAAAGACCATCAGGCAGAGGTTCAGCAGCAAGTGAACACAGCATGCAAGTCAAGGCGGCTGGAGCTGAGAGCAGGCAGCTGACCCACAGGAGAGCAGGGTCTGGGAGGCTTATCTGCCTGAGGTAACACACTCAGGATTTTGAGCAGGGAGAAAAGTGAGCTGGCCCATACCCTTGAAAGATCACTCTGGTGACTCTGAATAACACGCAAGAAAGACACGGGGGTATGAGGTGGGAGCTGCGACACAGTGACCAATGCCAGCACGAATGCCGCAAGTGTCTGTTTATCACTAATGGCAAAAAGGGTCATCGCCTCATCACTGGACTAGACGTACACAGAAGAGGGTGGTGGCCTACAGCTGGGGTGGAAACTCTGGCTGCATGTGGAGGCAGAACCACAGGACTATCTGACCAATGGGAAGTGAGGTGCCAGAGAATGGAGTCAGGATGATACCAGAGTTTTCAGCTTGAGCAACACGATGAACAGAGCTATCATTACAATGCACAGAAGAAGGGGAAGGAATACTAGGGTTGCAAAAGGAAGGGAACTAAGAGTCGGGTTTCTTAAATTTCTGATGCTATTGAGAACCCAAGAGGAAATGAGGGCAATGAAATAAAAAAGCTCAGAGTTCAGTGGAGAGCTTGGGGCTAGGATACATAGTGAGAGTCCACGGCAAGCTGCAGGAAGGGGAAGATTGCAGGAAAAGACCCAAGAGAGAGGGCGGGAGATATAATGTGTACAACAAAAGAAAATATTAATGAACAGTCAAGTACATAAAAAGATGTACATTTCCTACACAGAATCAAAATCAAACTAAAGACCTTCCATTGTGTCATGGGAAACTGCCATATTCTGGTACTACAGATGACAGGGCAATGTCTTAAGACAGTCTAGAAGCACATTCTGCCTCAGCCCTCTAAATCTAACTTTGTGCAGAAATAGAAAGCTGATCTTTTCCTAACATCACTTTCCCCGAACACTCTCACACTTCCTTTTTCAATCAGTAGCGAGACTGGTCCATTCTATTCCCAAACCCTGTAATTCCCTAAGGAGTCTAATAGCTATTTAGCTGTAAAGGCTAGTAAACATGCTTTCCAGAATTTGGTGTCCATAAAGTAGGATTCGTTACTGAAGTACGCTAAGCACTCCTAATTTATATCCTACTGAGACGTGTACTAGCAGGCAAGCTTGATAATGCAAAACTTGTCTTGGAACTTCCTACTTTGCTTCGAGGAGTACTCTAAGATGAGATGGCAGAAGTTGTAAACTACTGCTATTCTGGCTTCTAAATCACAAGCCTCCACTAGTTTAATTTTGTTATACCGACCTAGTTTCTACTGAGCAGTTAGATTAACACAACAATAAATAATAAAACATATCTGAATAAGCACTATTGTGGTCTATAAGTGTCCCCAAATTAGATAATATAAGGCTTTATTAACGTTATTTTCCTATATCCCTAGATCAAAGGTGATAAGAGTCCCAGAATTTTTGCTTAAGAGTGACACTCTGAAAATGCTGCCACTGAATGTTTACCATAAACAGCCTTTTCTATACTACAAAGGCAAGTACGCAATTCCTACTGGATTACTTCTGATCTACAGAGTATTATGTTTTAAAAAAATCATAAGACCATCCATATACAAATTTGTTACTAGCAACAAATTCACAATAACTTTTCCCCCTTCTTTGAATTCAGTGTTACTGCTCAACAATGTTTTTCTACCAAAGAGCGGGTGTAAGAGTGGAATAAAAGCTTTTGCCGTCTGTTGACATGATCAGAAGTCCAGTAAATAGAACCTGACATCTGATGAATATGTCTCCTGAACTTTCAAGGGATACATGTAATGTGATACCCATTTCTGCTCTTGCCTAAAGACTTCAATAAACACTCTGAAATCATCTTTGAGATGAAAAATGTCTTCAGGGCTGAACACTAAAACAGAAAAACATATAAAACACAAAGAGCTAGGTGGTGCACACCTATAATCACAGCAGTCTGGAAGGCTGAAGGAGGACCACAAAGTAGAGACCACGCGGGACAATTTAGTGAATTAGCAAAAAATAGAGTTTAAAAAGAAATGGCTAGCAGTGTAGCTCAGTGCAGAGTTCAATCCTTGTACCACTAAAAATAAACAAAAAGCCCCATGCACAATTAAAGATGTTCCCAGTTTTAAGAAGCCAGTTTAAAAAAAAAAAAAAAAAAAGCCAGGCAAGCAGGGAACAGTGGCACATGCCTATAACCAGTGGTGGTGAACCTAAGCGTGCCTGCTGCAGTGAGCCATGATCAGTGAAAGCTCTGTAAGGTTTGCCATCACTGACAGTCCCAGCTACTAAGGAGGCTCCCTTGAGCCTCGGGGTTCAAGACCAGTCTGGGCAAGGCAGGAAGGGAAAGAAAAAAAGAAAAATAAGACTGTGCTCTCTATTCCTGGATATGAATGTTCCAGTATAGGACCAATCTCCTATCAACTTGAGTAGAAATTTCTAGATGGCAGGGGATCTGGACATTAAATGGAATATCACTCAGTGCAAAGTGTTACCCACTGCAAGTTTTCTTTGCTCTCAGTTGGAGAAGTACAGATTTAACAAGTACCTCCTGTAATCAAAGCCTCTGGGAGTACACAATGGCCATCTGTATGTGAGAGGAGCCTGTCAGTGTGTAAGAGCTGGAAGACAATACTCACTGTTTTCTATGGTTGGGTCATAGGAGTCAACAAACTGGCCTTCAACAAACTGAATTGTCAATGAGGATTTCCCTGTAAAAGAGAACAACAGTTCAGTATATATTAGCCTATAAAACCATTAATTCTGCTTTAGAAAAAGCCACTCTAACAGATGAAGAAGTTACCTGGCCCAGAAAACATGTCTTTGATTATCACTGGAGTAAATTTCAAGAAGCAAAATAAATTCTGTTAATTTGCCCTATTTGAGAACACTTTTAAGCAATTAAGCTATGATAAATTAAACATTTCTGTGACATTAATAAATATTACTGACCACAAGCACAAGATATTCTGTGAAGACAAACAGTTCTGTGTACTCTTTCATCAGTTTTTAAGAGTAACCTGTAAATACGTAACATGAAATCATTATTTTTCTTATACTACTTGGAATCTAACCCAGAATCTCACATAATTTCTCCCCCAAGAGCTATACCCCAGAGCAATACAAATCTTTTATCTAAAAACAATTTAGGATAGAAATCGTACCTCAATTAGTACCAAAGGCCTATAGTACCTAGACAATGATGAAATATTTTGGATTTCACAAAATCACCAGTTAACAACCAAATCTGTAAGCTAACACATCAAGAACTAGAACCCTAATCCTGGGGTCAGGTATTTAGCTCAGCAGTGCAGAGCCTGCCTGGCAAGTGCAAGCTCCTAAATTTGATTACCAGTACAAAAAACAAAACAAAACAAAACAAAAACTCTAATGCTAGGTGTGATGGCTGGCACACACCTATAATCCCAACCCTTGGGAGGCTGAGGCAGGAGGATCACTCTGAGTTCAAGGTCACTTGGGCAACACAGTGAATTCAAGGCCAGCCTGAACTACATTGTGAGACCCTGTCTCAACAACAGCAACAACAGCACCACACACACAAAACACAAAGAACTAGCACCTTAACTTCTCATTCTGTAAGTTTCCTAAAATGTCTGTTGAAAGATTTTAGAACAAGGTGCATAACTGTGGCCCCTGGGATGCAAGAGGCGCTATGGGCCACGCTGAGGGCAGACACACGGGCTTGAGAACCCCTCCCCTTACCGGGTCTGAGGAGGCCGGCCCTCCCCCAGGACGCTCCCGTTTCCCCACCTCCCTTAGCTCCCGCCCCTAGCCGCCACCCCGGATCCCC